>CAUYQV010013939.1:0-13850 GCA_963574575.1 Galagoides demidoff
AGAAGCAAAAACAAAGACCTTATGATCCTCTCCATAGATGCAGAAAGAGCATTTGATAAAATCCAGCATCCTTTTCTAATTAAAACCCTAAAGAATATAGGCATAAGTGGAACATTTCTTAAACTGATTGAAGCCATCTACAAAAACCCCACAGCTAATATTTTGCTGAATGGAGTAAAACTGAAAGCTTTTCCACTTAGAACTGGAATGAGACAAGGTTGTCCTCTATTGCCACTTCTAGTCAACATACTGCTGGAAGGTCTAGCCAATACAATCAGGCGAGAGTAGGAAATAAAGGGCATCCAAATTGGAGCAGAGGAGGTCAAACTCTCCCTCTTTGCTGATGATATGATCTTATACTTAGAGAACCCCAAAGACTCAACCACAAGACTCCCAGAAGTCATAAAAAATACAGTAATGTCTCAAGATATAAAATCAATGTCCACAAGTCAGTAGCCTTTGTATATGCCAATAACAGCCAGGATGAGAAGCTAATTAAGGACACATTCCCCTTCACAGTAGCTTTAAAGAAAATGAAATACCTAGGAATATACCTAACAAAAGATGTGAAGGCCCTCTATAAAGAAAATTACAAACCCTAAGAAAAGGAATAGCAAGAGATATTAACAAATAGAAGAACATACCATGCTCATGGCTGGAAAGAATCAATATTGTGAAACTGTCTACAATCCCAAAGCAATCTTCAGGTTTAATGCCATCCCCATTAAAATACTAAAATCATACTTTCAAGAATTGGAAAAAAATCTTCATTTTGTAAGGAATAAGAAGAAACTTTGTATAGCTAAGGAAATTCTTAGTAATAAAATTAAGGCTGGGGGCATCAGCATACCAGACTTTAGACTATACTATAAGGCCATAGTGATCAAAACAGCATGGTATTGGCATAAGAATAGAGACATAGACATCTGGAACCAAATAGGCAACCATGGGATGAAACTAACATCTTATAGATAACTAATCTTTGGTAAACCAAACAAGAACATACACTGGGGGAAAGAATCCCTATTCAATAAATGGTTCTGGGAGAGCTGGATAATCACATGTAAAAGACTGAAACTCGTCCTGCACCTTTCTCCACTCACAAAAAAATGATTCAAGATGAATGAGAGATCTAAATCTAAGGCATGAAACAACAAAAATCCTCAAAGAAAGTGTGGGGAAAACACTTGAAGATATAGGAATGGGGAAAGACTTTATAAAGAAGACTTTCATGGCAATTGCTACCACAACAAAAATAAACAAATGAGACGTAATTAGACTGAAAAGCTTCTGTACAGCTAAGGGAACAACAACCAAAGCAAATAACCTACATATGGGAAAAGATATTTACATAGTATGAATCAGTCAAAAGCTTGATAAGTAGGATCTGGAGAGAACTCAAACTAATGAACATAAAAAAGAGCCAACAATCCTTTATATCACTGGGCAGGAGAAATGAATAGAACATTCCTTAAAGAAAACAGGCAAGGCTCAGCGCCTGTGGCTCGGTCAGCTAGGGCGCCAGCCACGTACACCTAGGGTGGTGGGTTCGAGTTCCCAGCCCGGGCCACCAAACAACGATGATGGCTGCAACCAAAAAATGGCTGGGTGTTGTGGCAGGCGCCTGTGGTCCCAGCTACTTGGGAGGGGGATAGCTTGAGGCTCCGTTTCAAAAAATAAATAAATAAATAAAACAGACAAATTGGCTTGGTGCCTGTGGCTCAAGCGGCTAAGGCGCCAGCCACATACACCTAAAATGGCGGGTTTGAATCCAACTCGGGCCACCAAAACAACAATGATGGCTGCAACCAAAAAATAGTCAGGTGTTGTGGTGGGCACCTGTGGTCCCAGCTACTTGGGAAGCTGAGGCAGGAGACTCGCTTGAGCCCAGGAGTTGGAGGTTGCTGTGAACTGTGATGCCCCGGCACTCTACCCAGGGTGATAGCTTGAGGCCCTGTCTCAAAATAAAATAAAATAAAATAAAATAGACAAATTGCTAACAAGCATATGAAAAAATGCTCATAGTCCCAAATTATCAGAGAAATTCAAATCAAAATCACCCTGAGATATGACCTAACTCCAGTGAAAATGTCCCACATCAAAAACTCTCAAACTGCAATTGCTGGCATGGATATGGAGAGAAGGGAGCACTTCTATACTGCTGGTGGGACTGCAAGCTAATACAACCTTTTTGGAAGGAAGTATGGAGAATGCTTGAAGAACTAAAACTAGACCTCCCATTTGAGTAAGGAGGGAGGGGGGTGGGGGCTCGTGGGTTCTGACATACCTCTTGGGGATGGGTCACTATTATGAGGGACTTTATCTAACAAATGCAATTCGTGTAACCTGGTTCTTTGTACCTTCAATGAATCCCCAATAAAAAAAAAAATGGTGATCTGGTACCTTTTGTGACAACCTGGATGGAACTGGAAACATTTTTCTAAGTGAAACATCACAAGAATGGAGAAATAAACACATGTACTCAATACCAAATTGGAAGTAATAGGTCAACACTTAAGTGTATATATAGAAATAAATGTTAATGAAAATCAAGCTGGGTGGAGGGGATGAGTAAATGCATATCTATTGGGTACAATGCATGCTGTCTGGATGAAGGGCACACTTATAATTTTGACTCAATCTGTACAAAAAACAAAGTATGTAAATAAAATATGTGTTCATGGAGTGCAGATTGTGAGGTGGCAAGACCCCCACAGCCTGGGAGATGCATTCAAGTAATGACCCCCAACTGCTTTTCCTCCTTTCCTGAAACAGCAATAGTCCATTCTCTTGCTCCCTCTGCCAGAAGTCACATAGCTTCTGTATACTTTTCTATCCTCTGACTAAAAACACATGGCCTTCTCTCCCTAAAGTTAATTTTTACCCCATGTACTAAGATTCACATCATTTACTTATCCAGTTACTTAAACTCAACCTTGTAAGATGAAAATATTCCTACTCTCTTTCCTTGATGATTTGTGACATTGTTAGTGTAAGCAACCTTGTTTAAGTACTATATAGATAAAGCTGTTCCCATGGTTCTGTGCTGGCTGCAGTCATCAGCTGTGCCAGACCTTCTGATCCCATCTCTTTATCTTCTACGCAATTTATGTCTCTTGTGTAATTTATTTTCATAATTCTCCACCAGTCGCCCTCTGGTTCATTTACTCTTTGCACTGGTTCATGAAAGGTGTAACCGTTAGTATTCTGAAATTAAATAAAGAGATAAAAAAGCAAAAAAAAAAAGAGAGGGAGATAGAACTACCATATGATCTAATGATCTAGCAGTCTTCTGGAATCTTCTGGCTTTTTTTTTTTTTTTGTAAGGGACAAGGTCTCACTCTGTTACTGAGGCTAGAGTGCAGAGGTGCAATCATAACTCGTTGTAGCCTGAAACTCCTAAACTCAAGTGAAGTAATCCTTTTGCCTTGGAATTATGGCTTAGCCTCCCAAGTAGCTAGCACTATGGGTATGTGCCATCACACCCACCTGTTTTAAAAAATTTTCATAGAAACAGTGCCTTGCTATGGTGCCCAGGCTAGTCTTGAACTCCTGGCTGCAAGTCATCCTCCTACCTTGGCCTCCCATAATGCTGGGATTACAGGCATGAGCCCCTGTGCCTGGCCACTTCTAGGTATTTATTCAAAGAAATTTAAGTCAGAATCTTGAAGCTATACTTGCATTCCATTATTCATTGCAACATTATTCACAATAGCCAAGATACCATATCTTGGCTATTGTGAATAGCCAATATGTATGAAGGATAAAGAAAATGTGAAGTTTATGTGCAATAGTATTCAGCCTTAGAAAGGAAGAAAATGTTGCAGTTCACAACAACATGGATGGACCCACAGGACAATTGTGCCAAGTCAAATACAGAAAGACAAATATGTATGATCTCACTTATATGTGGAATCTGTATCACTCAGACTCATAGAAGCCAGTGGCTGGATGAAGGAAAAATTAGGAGGTGATGGTCAAAGGGTAGAAAATTTCAGTTTTGAAAGATAAATAGTTCTTAATATCTATAGTGATTATAGCTAATGATACTATATTGTATCCTTAACATTTTCTAAGAGTGGATCTTATGTTTAGTGCTCTTACCACACACCACACACACACACACACCAAATAATAAAGGTGGTGGGAGGAAATTTTCTGATGTAATGGATATGAATATGGCCTTGGTCATGGTGATTTCACATGTGTATACTTACCCTCCAAATCACTGAGTTACATATAATAAATAGAGACAACTTTTTACATGCCAATAATACCTCAAAAAGTGTTTTTTTTAAAAATTCATAACAAGGAAAATGACAATATTGTATTGTTAGTATTGTTTATTATATCAGTGCATCATTTTGCACTAAAGAACTGTAAATGTGGTTTGTATGAACTCATACCACAGCCCCAGCTTCAAGTTGGGTCCTTTTTTTCCCCAGTTAAATCTTTTGTAGTTGATGGCAAACATCAGTACACCTATAAAAAGAGATCAAGTTGTTCCCATGGTTGGAACGTTTGCACAGATGCAGCTGTAATATGATGTGTTCTTCTTGAGTGCAAAGTGACCTGGCTGAAGTCAAGGGTTAGATTGGTGCTGGAGTGCAGGGTACAGTCCACGCCTATAGAAAGCCAACTGGCCTATTCTGGGACTTAATCCCTCAAGACCTCAGCCTCACTAACAATAAACACAAATAAATTGACTTGATCCTGGCCAAAAAAAAAAAGGCCTGAGCATGACAAGTTTTGTTGAAAAATAATAGTGAAACAAAACTATTTAAATTCTGATAAAAGATCTTAAACATGAAAGAGAAATTTCCATTTTTATCATTCTAATTTGATTCTCTGGTCTCTTAACATTGTATTCTATGAGAAATTTCACTTGACTGGTTCATTAGAGCTTAAGATTTTCTAGAGCAAAGAAAAGTAGGGTTGTCAAAGAGTTACCAAACCTCGTGACACTTAATTCAAGGAGTTCTGAATCTTTATGGTACAGAAAAGCTATCCTTTCTTTAGGTTGCTAGAAATGGAATCTTTTGTCTTTATAGAAAGCCACATAGGGCCTTTGTTGATTTCATGAAAGCAGAATTGTGGGTTTAAGAAACATCAGCTCTGCCACCTCCTTGAAGATGCTGAGAAATGTGTACCCTTTAAACATGAAAGAAGTAGAGTGAGAATTATTTTAGCTAGAAGTTTAAAGGATGACCTTAGAGATGTAACTCTTTAGCAAGTAAGATTTACTCCTCTTTATAATTGAGGGTATAGGAGGTGAAACTGCACAAAGAATTAAGCCCATGTAAGAATTAAATATTTATTTGCCTTCTAAAGGAGATCGAAGCAATAAATCATAAAGTAAAAAGTCTTTGAAGATAACTTTTCATCTCTTTTAAGGGGAGAAAAATCTACCACCTGTTTAGCACCATATGGCATTAGCAGTTGATTGCAGTTTTTCAAACAGGCAGAATTCAATTTGAATTAGTTGGGGGATTTTTGTGTGTATTTTTTCTAAAAGTGAATGCTATTCTCTCAGGTATGGGGTAACTAGCATTTGCATTCTGTGAACTTTCTGTTATTTCACATCTTTGGAGCCTGAGGGAGCAGGTTTGTCTACTCACAGGTGAATAGATGACGTTTCGGCCTGGCTTTATAATCAACCACTCCAAAACTTAGTGGCTTGAAGCCATAATCATTTTACTCAGAATTCTGTGGTCTCTCATTTCTCTGAACTCAGACTGGTTTTCCACAAAATCCACTCAGATTTTGAGTCAATCCACAATTTCTGGATGGTAGAGCCTTCTATAAACTTGGTGTTCTTGTGGACACACTTATCAGTGAAATAATGCCACTGAGTGGCAGTAAATGAATTGGAAAAATGAGAATAAAATAAAAAATGGAAAAATAAAATCCTATATGAGAAATCAAGAAACATTCCAATTCACCTTTGTCAAGACAGTTGTCAAATATATATGAACTATAACAATGCAGTCTGAATGATATACATAGCCCATTCCTCTACTCTTTAACTTTGCCAGATTCATACATATACTGTTTGGTCAGCTACCCTCGGCTTTGCACTACCACATGATTTTCTTTCATGTGCTTGAAAAATCAGGCAGATGATGTTTAAGATAATTGGTGGTTCCTATTGCCTTTATGATAAGATCCAAACCAGTCTTTTTTTTCTTTAAATTTTTCTCTTAGCTACTCCATCCATTCACAGTTCCCCTGCTACTCCCCACCTTGTATGCTACACATTAGTTATGCTGAGTTTCACTATCCACACCCACCATCCATAGTTCACCACCAATAATCAGCAACCACCAACTACACTTGTCATCCACTTACTAGTTCTGTCCATTAACCCCACTCCATCACCAGTCCTATTCCCAAACCCTGGTCCATCACCACAGTCTCTGGTCACTAGACATATCTAACAGCAGCAGTCCTATTTACCCCTACTCCTACTTTCTCAACGTCTTGGCTTAGTTCTGTTGATTCTTCTTAATATCTCATTAAATGTCTAATGTATATGTTCCCTTTTCTCTAATTCTCCTACCTTGCTTTAGATGAGACCACCATCATCTCTCTCCTAGAAGTGCGCCAGCCTTCTTACTAGGTTTCCTACCTCCAAGTTAGCTTCCCCCCAGTCCATCCAACACACGGTGCTAAGTGATCTTTCTGAAGTGTATATATGACCACATCTACCACCTTCTTAAAGACTCTGATAGTCATTAGTGCAGGCTATTAAATATATCTGGCTCTCCACTCTTTTAGGAATATAGGAGGATTGCACTTTTTCACCCCCTTGAAGTTAGGTGTGGTCATGTGATTTGCTATAGCCAATTAAATATGGGCAGAAGAGATGTGTGATATGCTGAGACAGAAGCTTTTGGAATCAGTGTACATTTTGCCCTATCTCTGTCCCTCTAGCTCCATATGGTGGCTGCTCTGTTGGCCTTGGTCCATGAGGGAAGGACCCCCAGATTACTCACAATGGACATGCAGCTTGAGTAAGAAATAAATCTTAGTGTTTTAAGTTACTGATTTTGAAGATTTTACTGCAGCATAATCTAAAACAATTTGAGTAATACAAAGACCAAGGTGAAGCTTAAAATCCTTAGCAAAATATTGATACTTTTTTATAAACTGACCTCTACTTTCTAACTTCATTTTAAACTATTCTTCTTCTCAATCCTGCACTCCAGACAAGCTGCTACTTATGTTGTATGCTCGCATGCTTTTCTATCTTGATTATTTCCTCCTCCCCTTCTGTTTTAAACTTGGAATGCTCAAAAACTCTCCCTCCTTAAAATCTCTTAGCTTTTTTTAATTTTTAATTTTTTGGGCTAGTAAAATGAAATAGTAGGAGTGGAGAAAGAATGGAGAAATTTGTAAGTGGTAGTGATCAATTCGTTGTAAACATCAGTGTACTTGGACTAGCCTCTCATAGCATTTTATCTGAAATCATGTTTCTACTTGTACAAAGGTTTCTTATACCTGTATCTGTATGGTTTAAATATTTGCCCCTCCAAAAGTCATGTTGAAATTCCCTCTTCAATGTGGCAGTATTGAAAAGTGGGGCCTTAAAGAGGTGATTGGGCTATGAGGGCTCTGCTCTCATGAGTAGATTAAGCCATTCATGGATTTATGAATTAATGTGTTAATAAATTAATGAGTTGTCATGAGAGTGGGACTGGTGGATTTATAAGAAGAAGAAGCGAGATATGAGTTAGCACATTCAGCCCCCTCACCATGTGACACCCTATATTACCTTGGGACTCTGCAGAGAGTCCCTACCATCAAGAAAGCCCTCACTAGTTGTGGCCCTTTGACCTGGGAGTCCTCAGCCTCCATAACTGTAAGAAATAAATTCGTTTTCTTTATAAATTATCCAATTTCAGATATTATCTATAAGCAACAGAAAATGGACTAAGACACTATCTAATCTACTCTATTTGCCTGGAATCTCCGTAAAGATAATGTTTGCGTCTAAGTCATCTTTGTATGCACCTACAGTATTTAGAACAATGCCCTTCATGTTAGTGCTCAAATATTAATGTTTTTTTCCAAATTAATGTGGTCTATTCCTGAAAAACAGAATACTTAATAATACTCATCTTGATTTTTGTGGTAGGGTTTTTTTTGTGTGTGTGAACTGGGTGGGTTAGAGCAACAGTAGGGAATAAATAGCTCTGAGAAAGTATAGGGTAATTGATTAGGGGGATGTGCTGGAGGAGGAAATAAAGGAGCCAACAGTGAAACTGTTATGTGGCATCTGCTTGAAACCTAACACTGTGCTGGGCTCTGTGAGGAATTTATGGGAAGAAGAATATACTATTCTTACCCAGTGAACTTACTGTCTGGTTTGGGCACAAAGCATTACCATGCCCCAAACTGTGTAAAAAAAGATTGTAGCATAGACTTGAACTACTAAAACCCTGTTTCACACAGTGAATTTTCAACTATTTCAGTAATCTTGTGTCTCTAAAGATATTGCAAAATTTTTAGGCAAATTTACAAATAGCTTACTTCATCTGAGAAATTGCCATGCATTTAAACTTTGTGGGATCAGTTCACGAAGTGACAATTGTTGCAGAACCAAACCACAATCAGTGGCAGGCTATTGTAGATTTGAAAGGACTGGCTCAGTTGAAATTTGCTCCTACTATGTTTTCTATGGTTGATTTTGTTTTGTATGACTGGAAAGCACTTTTTTTTTTTACATATACATGTGTTTATTAGGTTTCCACTTTTTGCCTTCACAAAATTAAAAAGGCTTAAAATTTAACAACAATAACAATGTTTAAGATAAGGGCTAGAAACAAAAACCTCGTAAAGAATGAATGAAGATAAATACATTCAGAAAAGAAATCAGATGATTGCTACAATGAAGTATTAAGCAACAATAATAATAGTAATGCAAAGAAAGTAACATCCACATTGTCAGATAAGAGTATGTTTATTATAGAATGCTTTGACTCTGAGGGTCAATATGGAGTCATCAATTAACTTCTTATTTTTTTCCAAAGTCTCAAAAAATAGACAACTAATATTTATAAATAAAAATAAAAGAAAATTTCAAAAAACATATCATGGCAAATCTTATAGACAGTAGAAAAAGAAGAAATACTTCAAAATCATTCTGCTTAATCTGGATAGCTAATCTGGAAAGCACTTTTAATCCCAAAGCTTTCTGAAGCAATTTGACTTGATTTGAGTGCTGTGTGTGTGATATAGTGGTCATCGGTGTGCTGGTAACTGCTTAGCAATCATCTCTGGGGAATTCAGGGTCCTGGTTTGTAGCATTTGCCAATTTCTATAGTATAAATCAGGTGTCCTCAAACTACGGCCCACAGGCTACATGCAGCTTGCCTAGGACATTTATCCAGCCCGCTGGGTGTTTTTGCCGGGAATGCCTGTAGCAGTTGACTTGTCCCGGGGCCAGCAGTCCGGCCCTCCAATGGTCTGAGGGACAGTGAACTGGCCTCCTGTTTAAAAAGTTTGAGGACCCCTGGAAATACTTCCATCATGGCCAATTTTAAGCTACCAGTTAAACGTCACCAAATATGGAGTTAGAAGAGGTGTGTACAATGAGGTCTCAAAGCTCCTGTATGCAGACCTCAGGACTCCATTGTATGCGAGGTAATGAGTAAGGAGGTAGAATGAGGAATGAGGGAGGGCAGGGATTAAAAAAAAGGGAACTGAGAAGTTTCTATTCAAAGCTCTTGCCCACAATTAGATGGGATCACTTGTTCTTTTCTTGCTAATATGTTTGAGTTCTCTGTGGATTCTGGTTATCAAACCTTTGTCAGAGACAGAACCTGCAAATATCTTCTCCCATTCTGAGGGCTGCCTGCTTGCTTTACATACTGTGCTCTTGGCTGTGCAGAAGCTTTTTAGTTTGATCAGGTCCCAGTAATGTATTTTTGGTGTTGCTTCAATTGCCTGGGGGAAGGCTATGTTAACCAGTGTGTTGTTGTAAGTGTTTCAAATTGTATATAAAACCAACACATTGTACCCCATCAATGCATTAATGTACACAGCTATGATTTAATAAAAAAAAAAAAAAAACAAGCCTCAAGACAGAGGCATAAAATCGGGCATTCCTCAGGGTTTTATTGATCTAGTTAGTCAGCCTCCTAAAACTGAAAGTTATCGTTATTAAGCCTCATTCCTAAGAGGGCTGGACTTTTCCTTGAACTGCTTTTGCAATGGTGACAAATCTTTGGGAGATCCACTCACTTTGAAATTAACCTAAGGTGATACACATCAGAGAGTGATTACCTCCTGTGTACAGATAGGGAGGGAGCACAAGGGAGTTTTGTGGGGTGCTGGAAACTTTCTATATCTTGATCTGGTGGTGATAAACTTGTAAGTTCATTTATATCTCAAAACAAGTAACAATCATGAAAAAAGTTGCTTGCTTTTCCTTGTGCCTGCCTCTGAATGTTTCTTTTAGGTATATATTAGATTAAAAATAGTGGGAAGAGGGTGGAAGCCACAGAAGAAATACAAATTATCTTATTAGATGATATATACACCAATAATTGTTGTATATATTATGTGCTTTTGGACAGTGTACACTTCACATAGTGCATTATTCATTACACACACGGTGCCATTAGCTAGGAAATTGGGATCAGGTAAACAACACCAGGAAGTAATGACTGTTGACATTATACGTAGTAATCTGTTTTCCTGGAACAAACTGCAAATGTATTCTGTTTGGAATTAATATAGTTTGTTAAATTTTATCCATAAAAATGACTTATGAGATTGGATCCATTAGTTTAATGGAATATCACAATCATTATTCCAAACTTATTTATATTGCAATCAGTAGAATGGGATGTCTCTTCCAAGTAAGAAAACGAATGTGAATGCCAAAGATTTTCTCTTATTTAATTTTAAAAATTGTGAATCATCATATGTGATGTGTATTTTTCATGTTTATGCTTGTAATTAAATCCCACCAGAGAAAATAGAAGAGAGGAAAGACACATTAGGACTTGCAAATTATTTCTCTCAGATGATTTTAGGGCTTTTTGTTTCCACAATGAAATAATCAGCATTAGGGCATGGTCCCTAACGAGAGTTGGGTATGGGCCAGGAGTTATGAGTAAGTGAAGACCCATGGTGGGATACTCACTGCTTAAGCCATTTCAAAGGAGCCTTGCATTTCATAAGGATATGTGTAAAGGCTAGAACTTCTCTAATCAAGGCCTTGGAAGATCCTAAAGTGAAAATTCCAGTAGTTAAGAATGTTCAAAAAAGGCTTGGAGCCTCTTGCTCAGTGGTTAGGGCGCTGGCCACATACACCCGGGCTGGCGGGTTCGAACCCAGCCCCAGCATGCTAAACAATGACAACTACAACAAAAAAATAGACAGGCATTCTGGCAGGTGGCTGTAGTCCCAGTTACCTGGGAGGCTTAGGCAAGAGAATCGCTTAAGCCCAAGGGTTTGAGGTTTATGTGAGCTGTGACACCATGGCACTCTACTGAGGGTGACACAGTGAGACTCTGTCTCAAACAAACAAACAAAAAAAAGTTCAAAAAAGGTTGGGTGAAGTGTTGTTGGCTCTGTTGCCTCTAGAGATTAGCCAATAAGTAGGCTTGACATTTTACTATTAGACATTCATCCCTACATGTATTGAATCTCCAGGATGACCCAATTCAAATATACTGACACTTTCAAGTTGTATGTAGCAGGTTTCTTTCTTTCTTTCTTTCTTTTTTTTTTTTTTTTGAGACAGATCCTCAAGCTATCCCCCTGGGTAGAGTGCTGTGGCATCACAGCTCACGGCAACCTCCAACTCCTGGGCTCAAGCGAGTCTCCTGCCTCCGCCTCCCAAGTAGCTGGGACCACAGGCGCCCGCCACAACGCCCGGCCATTTTTTGGTTGTAGCCATCATTGTTGTTTGGCGGGCCCGGGCTGGGGATTCGAACCCGCCATCTTAGGTGTACGTGGCTGGCGCCTTAGTCGATTGAGCCACAGGTGCCGAGCCTATGTCCCTTTTTCAACGGGGTTCAAACTGAAGCTAGAAAAGCCTTCTTGGCCAGTTTTGGTGATGCTGGGGAGGAAGGGTAAAGGAAGTTTAACAGTTTTTCTAGTGGAACAGCCAGATTAGGACTTCCAATACCTTAGCAGGATCCCAGGCTCTAGAAGCTTTTTACTGGTCTCTTTCAATTGGCCTACAGGCAGCAGCCCAAAAACCTATAACTTTATTAAAAACAACTAAGGTGGTCCAGGGCCCAGAGGAGTCACCTGGGGCATATTTGGAGCAACTCAGAGTCCTTCTGAATCTATACCCCTTAGCCCCACAAAATACCAGGGCAGCGAACTTAGCCTTTGTCTCTTAGTCAGCCACAGACATCAGGAAGAAATTATAGAAGCTAGAAGGATTTTGGGGGATGAACTAAGTTGGAGTCAGGAACAAGAGGAAGACCAGTGACTCCCTCACCCAACACAACTAAAGCTAGAAAGAGACCAATGTGCCTACTGCAACAAGAGAGGCCACTGGAAAAGTGAATGCCCAGAGTTCGGTGCCAACAGTAAGCCCATACAGATTTTGGCACTGCCTACTGAAAGAGGGAGCAACTTGGATGGAAGGGGCTGGGACTCTCTCCTGTTAGGCCCCTGAGAGCTCATGGTAAAAGCCAAAGTGGGAGGCTGCTAAATTAAATTTCTGATGGACACAGGGGGTGGAGTGGTCTGTTTTACAGGAGCCAATCGGAGCTTTATCTGAGAGATCCCCATCCAAGGAGCCACTGGGACCACATAGATGTGTGCATTCATTTGACATTGGACTGAGGACCCAAAACAAAAGCAGGTGACCCATATGTTCCTGGTAATCCCAGATTGCCCTTACCCCCTCACGAGCAGAGAACTGCTCCAGAAACTCCAGGCCACTATTTCATTCTCCCGATTAGAAAGTGACATAGTATTAGACCCAGGCCCCACTCTGATGCCTGAGTCCCCTGTCTACCAGTCACATTTCTCTTGTCCACTCCTTTATCAAAAGAGTACCTCCTCCTAAATACTGATGGAAATATGGCCAAAGCAAAACCACAGCCCATGCACTATTAGCCCAGCTACAAGCAGACTTTCCTCAAGTATGGGCAGAATCCAACCCCCCTGGACTGGCTGGCCATCATCCTACAACAAAACAGCAAGTCCAGGAATTCCTAAGGGCAGCAGGCTACTGCCATTTATGGAAATTGCAAAGCCCTTGTATGCTATTGTAACTGGTGATGGGCCCCTCCTGTGTACAGACAAAGAGTATCAGGCATTAAGGCTCTAAAGCAGGCCCTTGTAACAGCCCCAGCCTTGGCTTTACCGGACATCACTAAGTCATTCCACCTGTTTGTCCATGAAACCAGAGGTAATGCCAAAGGAGTTTTAATGCAGACTCTTGGACCATGGAAAAGGCCAGTGGCCTGTCTAAGTGCTGTAATCAGCCACAACTGAAGTTTGCCCAGACACAAAATCTCAATGAAATTATTCCTACCTCTTTCAATTGGCTCGGATAATGGGTCGGCTTTCCTTTCTGCTTTGACTCAAGCAATTAGTAAAGCCCTAAGTATACAGTGGAACCTCCAATGTGCCTACCGGCTCCAAAGCTTGGGACAAGTAGAAAGAATGAACTAGACACTAAAAGGGACTTTAACCAAACTCATTAACAAGACCAGTGGAAAGTAGACAGAACTCCTGCCCTTAGTAACTCTCAGAGCAAGGTGTATTCCACATATGATATGAAATCACGTATGAGACATCCCCTTCTGCTCCCCCATGTACCTTCAGTTAGCAGACATCAGTACACATACTCTTTTTTTTTTTTAACTTTGGGA
>CAUYQV010013940.1:0-32062 GCA_963574575.1 Galagoides demidoff
CATTTATTTATTCTTCAAATTTGGCTGGCAACTGTGTTCAGATACTGACTCTAATACTGGTTCCTTTATTCTTGAAAACATCTCACTTACTTTAAAATGACCCATTCTTGAGATACTTTGCTAAGAAGAATATTTTCCAGCTCCAACCATGTAAACATGAAGGCGGTAAAGTCTCCATCTTTCTTTAGGGCTCCATAGTATTCTTCTTAGCAAATTATCTCAAGAATGGAAGAAAAAGTATCCAATGTACTCAGCCCTACTATGAAACTAATTTATAGCTTTCATAGGAAAGCTATAACCCAATTATAGCCCAAGAATATGGGGAAAGGGGAGAGGGAGGGGAAGGAGGGAGAGGATGGGTGGAGGGAGGGTGATTGGTGGGATCATGCCTATGGTTCATCCTATAAGGGTACATGTGAATCTTTCTAACTGTAGAATATAAATGTCTTAACACAATAACTAAGAAAATGCTGTGAAGGCTATGTTAACCAATTTGATGAAAATATTTCAAATTGTATATAAAAATAGCACACTGTACCCCATGACAGTATTAATATATGCAGCTATGATTTAATACAAAAAAAATGGGGATTATGAAAAATGAAAACCATAGAAAAATAGTAAAATGACCCAGCAACTCCTTGTCTGTGTATATACACCCATAGGAGATGAAATCATCACCTCGTAGAGATAACCAACTCTGGTGACATGCAAACCCTGAAGTGTCTATCAACGGATGAGTGTAAGTGATAGATATGTGTGTGTCTCTGTGTGTGTGTGTGCTCGTGTGCAACAGAATATTATTCAGCTTTATAGGAGATCCTGACATTTGGGACAACGTGGATGAAAGCAGAGGACACTGTGTTCAGTAAAACAAGTCAGATGCAAGAAAAAAATGCTGCATGATTTCATGTATATGTGGCATCTTAAAAATATATCTTAAATACACAGAAACAGGCAGTGATTTGTTGGTGACCAGGGGCACGGTAGTGGTGGTGGGAAGTTTTAGGTGAAAGGGTGAAAAGTTGCAGTTGTGTAGCTTCAATAAGTGTAGAGAGCTAATGTATGACACAAGGACTGTAGTTAATAACATTGTGTACTGGTAATTTGCCCATTTGCCAAGTAATTTTAGGTACTCTTACCAGGAAGGAGAGGGAGGAGGAGATGGAGGAAGAGAATGAAGGAGAACTATATGAGCTGATATATAATTTATTATCAGCTGGTATATTAAGAAGTCAGCAGACAATATCAAGGAATTCCACTTGGAAAACACAAAGAAGGGTCAACCCCACCCATTCTATAAGAATGTGTCAAAAAAATGGGATGGTTGATACACCCCTGGCTTTACTTCACTCTAGTAATCATTTAACTGTGTATATCAAGGTCAGTGTACCACAACGTCATGTGTACACCTCAAACATATATACATATAATGAAAATAAATTTTTAAAAATCCAGTTGAATGAATGAAAATTTTCTCAATTTCCCTTCTTCCTTGTAAAACTTTCTCTGTATTCTTTTTCATTCTTTTTCTTTCTAAACATCTGAGGATTCTGGCCCTTCTCATTTCTAAGGATAAACCCTCTGTGCAATGCTCAAGTCTTTGGGCTCTTGAAACCCCCAGCCTTTAATCCAGACACCACCTCGTCAGCTCATGACGTTACTCTGCTCTGTCTTGGCTGCTTCGAGCACAGCGTCTGCTCCCTGCATCTACTTCCTCACCACCTATGCATCTTCTACCCTTTGGTCATCTGTGGGATTCCAACCACTGAATTTCATAACCTATGATTGTTCCTTGTTCTCCTCACATTGCTGCTGATAGCTTCTTCCCTGGAACTTTTTCCCTTCTACTTTTAAATGCTTGAATCCTCTATGACCTTATGAAGGAATCAGAGGTGGCTGAGATAAATACCAGCAGAGTGGCCAGGGCAAGCCCCCGATGGAAGAGGCTGATCGTATACACCACGGAGGTGGGGGTTGGGAGTGGGAGGTACAGGTTCCCTTGAAGTTGGGAAGACCACCCTGCCCACCAAGGTAAATGCCAAATCTGTAGGAGACAAAGGAAGGGTCAAAATTCGGAGTTATGGAACCAAGATGTCCAGCTGCGAAGACTTTATCACAGCAAAAGCAATGGGAATTGAGCAGGGAGTGTGGGGTTGAGAAGATAGACCAGAGTGATAGCTCACACATCTGCTGGTGTTTGAAGATTGGCCTGTGGCCTGGCAGGGGGCACTGTGCGTGGGTTGACCAGTCTAGTTTAACACCAGGGGTGTATTGACCATATTATTTCTTATAGAATGGTGGGGTTGACCCTTATTTGTGTTTTCCAAGTGGAATCCCTTGATATTGTCTGGTGAATTCTTAAAATAAGACTCTTGTTATCTAGTAAATCCTTTAGTCTCCCTAGCCTTTCAGTTGCTTTAAGCATTAGTGTTACAAGGATTCAAAAAAATTCTATCACTGTCTAATCTGGGTCCCTACTTCTGGGTGAGTGGGCCAAGCATGTGTTCTTTAGAAGGCAACCAGGAAAGACTGAGGACCATGTTAAGGGTAGATTGCAGATAGTCTGTGATAGCTCTTACTAGCTCAGAGGGTTCCTTCTATTAGCAACTCAGTTGAGGATGCTGTGTGAATTAAGGAGACTCACCGGGAAATGTTTTTATCCATTAGTGATCCGGGCAGTGGTAGGAGAGCTAGAGGAGTCATATCAGTGATCAGTTGGGCTCAGTATTTTGCTCTGCAAAAGTTCCTTTTGCACTGAGTTTCTCAAAGCTTGTAACTAGAGGTGGGGACCCATCTCACTCAATTCCATGGATATACAAAGTCTGGCCTCTTAGTCACTAATAAGAACTGGCATTCACTACTTGTGAGGATTCAATGGGACCCGGATGCTTCATACTTGACCTGTGAGCAGTGTTTAAGCCAAATGTGTTTCTTATGTGAATGATGTGTGTGTGTGTGTGTGCATGTTGTGTGAATGTATCATGATTTCCTTTTCAACATATTGCAGGTATTTTTCTGTATTGTTATGATGATGATAATGCTCTTTGATAGCAATGACCTTGACCTTCTCATTCAGGAGAAGATTTACAGTACTGACAACAGAGACATTGCTGTTTCTCTGGGCAGTGATTTAATCAGAGGTGAAGCAAAGGACATTACCCTCAAGTCAAGCACACAGATGACCCTCCATTGTCAAGCTTTCAATCTTTGCATCAATTTCTTTCTAAGGAATAGTAAATACTATTGCCCCCCCCATTACATTACTCTACTGCACAGCCATACTAAATGATAGATCTTGGAAAAAATGCCCAGGTTTCATTGCCCAGGGTTGTTCAGTGGTCCCGCCGGATTATTTTATGTACTTGTATTAATTGTAGTCATTGCTGGTAATGCTACAGAGGTTCTTCTGTTTCCTTTTCTATTGCCTTGTATTAATTTGATTACCCAAGGTGGCTTTGTTGAGAGTACTATATTCAATAAGGTATATTATTAGCAGCAGTTTTTAAAATCATTTGCAAGCAAATTGCTATGTCAATGCCCCATAATAATGTTGACTACTTTTATTCTTCTCAAAGTCCTTTTTATTCTTGCTGAAATAAGTCATGCTCTTAAGACCCTTTGCTCTAAACTAAAATCTGAGCCAGTGTGCATCATAATGGAGCCCCCTCCAGGGTAATAACATTATTCCTGTTCTAAGGGGACTGCACATTTAACAGTCATAGGGAAAGGACCCAGGTCTCATTTCAGAGCTGTGCCACAGCCACAGCCTTTTTATTTTAAGTCTTTCTCCCTACTGAGGGGCATTGAGGCTTGCTTTTGAACTGGGAAGGGCATTTTCAAAGACATTTCACCTTCCTCCTGACCCCTCTAGGAGCTGCCTGTGTCTGCCGTGCTGCTCTGGCTCTCGGTTCACTGCCTGCATTTGTCCCTCTTGCTCTGTTAGTCTGTTAAAACACCCCAATCCCTTAAATCACACTTCTGCTCCAAACCTTCCACTCTCCTGCCCCTGTGGCAGTACCGGCAACTCTAAAGTACACACATCTGCCTTTCTAGGACAGTCCTTGATGTCAGCACGGAAAGGGCTTAGTCCTGATCATTACCAGTTGGAAGGAGACAGAGGGTCTTAACTTTCACCACTCCTATTTGGGCTGTTCTTTAAGAACCCTTTAGGGGAAAGAAAAAGCAACTTCCTTCCTCACCTCACAGGCCCACATCAGGAGAAAGAGATTTCTGTAGCTTTGGGAAGTAGAAATGAAGAGGATTTTAATTTGCCTCAAGAAGGCAACCAGCGTGTGCCTCACAGGGACTCGCGCTGTGGACACCCTGGTAATGATCAGCTCCCGCTCCAAGTTAAATTCTAATAATAGCTCCTATTTACTGAGCTGTCACCATGGGCCAGGTCTATACAAAAGTGCTTTATATCTGTAGCAGTTTGAGTCTGTAACTGAGAAGTGCAAATATAATATCTCTCCTTTAACACTGAAGTGTAATTCATACGCCACAATCCACCCTGGAAACAATACAATTCAATGGTTTTTAGTAGATTCTCAAAGTCATACACATCCATTGCCACTATCAAATTGCAGAAATTTTTCATCACCCCCAAAAGAAACCCTGTGGCTGTCAGCACTCCCTGGAGAGTTTCTCTCCTTTCCAGACCCTAATATCGGCCGATCTACTTTCCGTCTCTGAAGATTCGCCTGCGTTAGGCATTTCATATACATGAAATCATGCACTCTGTGAACTTTTGTGTCTGGCTTTTTTCACTTACCGTAACATTTTTAAGCTTCAGCTACGTTGTAGCACAAATCAAGACCTCATTCTTGTTAATGGCTGAGTGATATTTTATTGTATAGATACACCAGATTTTGTTGATTTATTTATCTGTTGATAAACATTTTGGGTTGTTTCCAGTTTGGGGCTATTATGGATAATGCTGCATGGATATTTGTGTACAAGTTTTTGATCGTGTATATATGTTTTCATTTCTCTCGCATGAAATATAATTGCTGGGCCATATGGTGACTATGTTTAACTTTTCAAGGAACTGCCAAACTGTTTTCCAAAGCAGCTGAACCATTTACATTCCTACCAGCCATGTGAGAGAATTCTAATTTCTACACATCCACATCAACATGTTGTTATCTGTCCTTCCTAGTGGGTGTGAGGTGTTTCTTGTGTCGATCACATTCTATCTTTTATTGCCCAGAAGTCAACTTATTGCCCATTATAATCATCCAGCTTGAGAAGCTTCAACTCAGTGATTTTCAGTGTTTTTTTTACCACAGGCCATGTCAAGACCCCGGAAAACTTACGTAGTCCTGGGATTGACAGGTTGGAAACTCAGCTTTTTGGCCACTGAGATGTAACTTCTCAGCCATTCTGACACACGTGACCACAGTGTGTACCCAGCTGTGTCTGCCCCTCTCAGACATAAGAACCTCCTGTGAGATGGCTCCGTGCTCACCTGCATGAGGCCACCATGCAGCCATGTTTTATTAGTCTTATTTCTTCCTTTTCTACAGAAATATAGATGAATAACTGTACTATAGACCTGAGCCTGAGGCTTCTCATCCACTTCTTCAGGAAAAGTGAAGCTGTCCATTTGTGCAAGAGCCATGAAATCTGGATTTAAAACAAAAAAATCTTCCAGGAACAAACTTTATCATGGTGGCTCAATTTGCAGAAGGATGAGTTGGATTTAATGTTGGGAGAAGGTATTGGATGTGGCAGGGGCACCAATGTCCTGCATTGGAGGAAAGGGGACATTCTGGGCACTGCAGTTTGTGACCAGACTTTCCAAGACATTTACGTGCTTCTTCCCCCGTGGTGGCTGTGGCTAGGTGGGCCATGTCCCCTTGCACTTGGCTGGGGGACCTCACCCTCTCTCTAGTGCAGACCCACTCACAGGCAGGCCAGGTCACATGGGCTAGCTGCTGTCTTTTTTTGCATTAGTTTTGTTACCGAAGAAGTTCAACCCTTGTTCCTGGAAGAAAAAGAGGGACAAATGGTTCGAGGAGAAGGAAAGAGAAGTTTATTACTTTGCTGGGAAAGGAGGAAAATGGCAGATGGTGGTCTCAAATCCAAACTCCTGCTTCTGGGTAGAAGCACAGAACTTTTATAGGTTCTGATCCCATAATTCCATGCTGGGCCAAGACAATCTCGTGGTCTCTGCCTGGATTCCTCCCATCTTTAGCTGAGACGGTCTTGTGGCCTCCACTCAGATTAACCAGCTATCTCCTGGGGCTAAAAGAACAAGAGGCATTTCTTGCTCCTCTTGACCACCGGTCATGGCAAGGATGCAGGCTTTAGCTGCCCAGAATCTGGGGAGACAAAATATTTTCGCCATTTTTTCCAGGCCATTCCTTCTGTGCCAGTTTTATTCTTGCACTAGCCCAGGCTCCACTATGCCTGCGCTCCCCCTCTCACCAAAACGTGCTCCTCAAAATGCTGCCATCAGCCCTTCTTCTATTCTGTCAATTCACTTACACACATCCGGATTGTATTTATATTTTAAGAAACTTCATCTTGAGTATTGGGTGTGGGGGAAGACTTTTCTTCACTAAAAAAAAAAAAAAAAAAAAAAATCAAACTGCAGTGAAGAGTAGCTGTGGGTTGATTTTCTCAAAGTGGGGCTTAGGTTGGGATAATAATGAGTGCTTATGTCTACAGAAGACTTAATTCATGCCAGGCAAAAACCAGTGTTTTCTACTTCCTATCTCACTTAATAACCGATACAGTAGCCCTTCGATGCAGGTGTTATCATTATGCTACTTTATAGGTGAGGACGTAAGACTCAGCAACGTTGGGTGATCTCCCCCAGGTTCCCTAATATAGTGGGGGGCTAGACTTCTGACCGGAAAGTCTGACTCCAAAGTCTTCTCTGGTTGAGTGTTGCCTCCATTCATGTTTGCCTTTGAGATCTTTGGAATGATGCGCATGGAAATTAGTGCGTTTCTAGTAAAGATAGTGACTGTGCTTAGGTAGAAGAGGTATGAGGTTCATTGAAAAGAGGTTAGATGAGTGCCCCATCTTAAACTAACACCAGCTCCAAACTGTCATCTTCCCAAGGGATTAGAATTGTATTCTTTGGGGCCAAAGGGTTTTGGATTTCAATAGTTAAGGTTCCTCTGTGTGTGTGTGTGTGTGTGTGTGTGTGTGCGCGCGTGTGCGTGTGCATGTGTATTTGTGTGTGAGAGAAAAAGAGGGAAGGAGAATGAGAGATGCCATTGTGCTTTAAGTCATTTCCAGCCAGCCAGCCAGCTGGAGTTTAGCACGGACTAGACTGTGAACCAGTGCTTAGGAAATGGAACACAGATGGACTCACCTTGTGAGGAAAAGGAGGTAGAGAGTGGGGGTATGGAGGGGCCCGGGAAATGAGCTCTATGGGAGGCTCGTATCTCCCCCATGAACACACCTCTTGAGAGGAATCATTGTAAGGGTCATTGCTGAACACAGAAGTGTTGTGAGTGCAGTGGTTCCTGCCTAATCATAGAGACAGCTTGCAGTAGGCAGTCGGATTATACTTTCTAATTGTATATTATTGTATTGGCAGCCTTTCCCCATTTTTGGCTTCTTTCTTTCAGCCCACAAAAAGACTCCATTCTCCATCCTAAAGAAAACTCTGTCATTTCAAACCCTCAAAACAGTTGTTATTCCTCTCCCACTTTCCTATCTCTTTTTGGGCTCTGTGGAAGAGACCTACCTTGGAATTGGGCTCCGCCACCGTTGTCGCACTAGGACTGATTTTGTGTGAGTGTGGTGACTCACACCTAAAATCCCAGCACAAGTTTTTTTGGTTGTCTGCCCTTTGCCAGATATTGAGCTAGAAGTTGAAGGTCTGGCTGTAAGTGACCTAGCAGTTACCTTCAAAAAGACTCAAAGTCTAGTGGAGAAACATCCAGACCTGAGGTTGGGCCTTGATCCCAACAAAATGGTGAATCGACACAATCCATGTAGGAGACACTTGGAAGAGAGAGTGTAGGCGTGGCATCAAGTGCGGGAAATGACAAGCAGAGGCAGAGGAGGGCCAGTGGCCACAGGCAGGAGGAGCTCGGCTTTGCTGTCTGCTTTCTGTTACGTGGCCTGGAATCCCTTAATGGTACTTTTGTTTTGTTTTGTTTGTTTTAACCACAGTGGAATAGGAAAACATCCCAGTCCCTCCCTGCCGTGTCTGTAGGGGAAAGAGATTGTGAGAGGGAAGAGTGGGGCAGGAAAGGATGGGGCAGGCCCACTGTCAGCCTCTTTCTCCCTTCACTTCTGGGCAGTGGTGACTGGAGGATAAAAGTGCCCGGGTCTTGCAGGGAACACAGTCTGTAGGAACAGGGTGGTCAAGATGCTTGTTTTGGTTCCTACCGTCCAGAGTTGTCTCTACCCTGAGATCCATTTTACCTGCAGGTGAAATACCAGGAAGGGAAGGAAGTGCCACATGGTCTGAGGTCAAACTCTCTCCATGTTATGGTTTTCTGGACAACTGGCTCTGAGGCATCCTGCTGCCCCAGAAATAAGAAGAGAAACTTCACCACAGGAAAACCCCCTCTGGGACTGTGTAGGGGAGTCCCCAGAGTATTGTTCCAGATCATCTTAGGACCGGATTGTTCAGCCATGTTTGCAGCACAGTGTACTTCAGCATGTTCCTGTGCAAATATTTGAAGCTGAGTAAATATTAGATGAGTGGTGGAATTTTTGTGGTTATCAAGCCCCTTCCGCCCTATGGCCTCCCAGTAAAAGCTCAGGGGTGGACTTTCAGTCTGTCCACCCCACAAAGACTGGGAGAGCTGCAGGGGAGCGTGGAGCGGTTGAGAGCACAGATCTCAGGGCTGGAACCCCTTCTCAAGTCCTCCATGTTTGGTCATGTGACCTCGGGCAAGCTTTAATCTCCCTGTCCCTTAGTTTCTTTCTCTACAAAATGGAATTTATAACCATGCGTACCTCAGAGGATTTTGTGAGGGTTCAGCTCTGGGAAATGCACGTGACCCCTTTAAACCAAGGCTCCCACCAGAGCTTGCTCGGTGAGCACTCTGACTGCGGCTGCTGCTATTAAATGATGTTTCAGATAATGGAACCTGGGGTAAGAGCTGATTTGCAAAAGAGTTTTTTGAAAAAAGTTTAGAACTTCTAACTTTTAGTTCTCTCCCGATTTCATAGATGGAGAACCTGTTAGTGGCAGAGGCCATATAAGGTCTGAGGCCCCTGACGCCCCCCTTCATGCTCTGTCCAGCACATCTCTCTCTTGTACCATCCCAGCTCCCTTTCAGCACTAGTGGGTACCCCTTGCATCACAAGCTAAAAAAACCAATTCAGATTGGCTTAAGGACATGGTCACTTCTGTATCCAGGTCTACCAGCTCATATGTCCTTAGCTTACCAGTCTTCCCACCAGCCCAAGGAAAACTCTTTCTTCTTAAATAAACCAAAAACTCAATGACTCAGTCTTATGCTCTTCATGGCCCAGTGTGTGTGACTGTGTGTGCATGTCTGTGTGTGAGTGTGTGCGTGTGCATTTCTGAGCCAATTATCATGGCCAAGGGGCCCAGATTCTCTGTCTGGCTAGGTGGGAATCAAGTGCCCAGTGCTGGAGCTAGAGAGGGTGGTGGTTTGGTCCTCCCCACATACTGCTGTGGTTTGAGTAGAAGAGAAGATGCTTGCAGGAGAAAAGTTGGGGAGAGAGGAATGGTTGTTGGGAAGGCAGAAGTAAAAGAGGTCCTCCTTATTCCCCCAAATCGATTCAACCCCACATAGAGCTGAATACAAAGTGAACAGTCCTACAGCTGAGAGCATCCATGGTCTCTGTCTATGTTACCAAACTGCTCACTGCTGGCTCCATCCCATTAGCCCCCACCCACTGCTTCCCTTGATGGTGGCCCTGCCCACATGGCTGCTGGTCTCTCTTTGTCATTGAATGAAAGATAGAGATTACAAGGAGGGTGATTTTTATTTTATTTTATTTTATTTATTTATTTGTTTATTTATTGGCCAGGGCTGGGTTTGAACCCGCCACTTCCGGCATATGGGGCCAGTACCCTACTCCTTTGAGCCATAGGTGCTGCCTGGAAGGTGATTTTTAAAATCAGTGCCTTCAAACTCAGAATGAACTGGGAAGATACATCATGTAACATTGTAGGTGGGTATCAGTATTTAGTTATAACTTTTGCAATCCTCTGGGAATACAGAATGCTTCTCCGTGACTGTGTAGTGGGATGGGCTGAGGAATGAGAGGCCCCAGTGTACTCAAGCTGCCTTTTCTGTTTCTAGTGCAATTCTAAGTAAAACACTGGCCTTGACATCCCTAAATAATTCGATCTCAGTCTTCGAAGTTGCATCTGTCCCCATGAGACATTATCACAATTAGGCTGACTTAAAGTATTCCAGTAACAGTTTAGAAATTCAGACCAGACATCAGGCAAAGAGAAGCAGAAACTTCCCCTGGAGGGTCCTCAATTGTGGAATTTTCTCTGCCTGTCCTGACGGGTAAAGCTCCAGTGAGAAAAACCTTCTTTTTATTATAGTGAGTTACTGATGCTAATATATGGCAGGCAATGTTATTTGCTATCTATTTTAATTAAACATTATTTTGCACTGGCTCCCTGAAGAGTCTGCTTCACACACAAAACGCACAATTTCATAAACAACTAAACAAATACTTGCTTTGAGCATTGATGCCACTTGAAATCTCTGCATTTTAGTAAGTTTATTCTAGACCAGAGGTTCTCAACCTGTGGGTCGCGACCCCTTTTTAGCAATGAAAATACATTGCAGCCTTAGAAAGGTTGAGAACCACTGTTCTAGGTGATTGCAAAGGCAGCTATTTGTACTTATTTGTGCATGAGTAATTCCTCCAGTTTCCTTGGAAGTAAAGCCAAAGGCAGACATTGGCTGCTTCTCTGCACATTTCTATGTGTACACAGGGATCTATAAATATGAATGCTTCAACTTTCAGAGTTTGAAAATAAAACGACCAAATATTTTTTCAATGAAACTGGTCTTGCTTTTAATTCATATCAGCTCCATGGAAAACATGGAACACTGTAAACCCACCTTAACAATCACGTGTTTCTCGGGAAACATCAGTATAATTAGCCCTTTCAAGAGAGAACAAAATTGTACTGGAATCCTCTATTTGAAATACCGGGAAGCCAAATACCTAATTACAGGGATACATTCTTTTCCTCTTGCTTTGATTTCCTGGCAAAACCTTATTTTATGCCTTTGTTCCCCTTCAATGACCATAATAGTCTTGGCATAAACCTTGCCAGGTAGGTGAGAAAATCTCCTGAGAAATTCTTTTTCTTTTTAGAAGATAGTCTTAGAAATACCCAAACCAGTGGTTATTCTTCTTGGAGGGCTATCCCTGGAAAGTTAGAGGGCGTCTTTCCTCAACCACACTCCCCTCAGACATTTCTGTCTCTTGTCCTTCCCACCAGTCCTGAGAGGCTCAGTGCCCTTGAATCTTTCCTTCCTCGTTTGCAATCCCTTACAGCACAGGAAAGGTTATTCTCCATCTACACACTAGGTAGGCTTTCAAGGTAAAGGGAGGGGTTTGAGGGCTCTGGGAAGGTTCCTAGAAGACCCTCTTGGAAAGGCTTAAGCTGGAAGTTTTCCCTCATCCAGGAGCCTTATGAATTGTGGATGGAGTGAGATGTTTTGTCCCCTACTGAAGGGAATTCCTCTGTGAGCAGATTGGAGGAAATATCTGCATGTGGGGAGTCCTTACCTGGGGGAAGGGAAACCAGAAGAAAGAGAACAATGATGAATACAGCTGGTGAAAGCTGGGATTTCCAAGTGACTGCTCTGGTTGGTTCTCTAACTACAGCCCTTGGGGTTAGGAGTTAAACACCCACTTTTCACCTGGCTGAATGACTGCGGCAGGGAAGAGTCGTTCTGGAAGATTGGATTGGGTCTTGATTTGCCCTTGAAGCTGTTTGGAAAGAACAATGAGGTCTTTAATACTCTAGTCCCATTTCATCATTACAATACCAAAGATATATCTGGTTCTCTTGGGAATCAGATATTCTTTTTATTATTTTTATTTTTGCATTTTTGGCCAGGGCCAGATTCGAACCCACCACCCCTGGTATATGGGGCCAGCGCCGTATAGTCCTTGAGCCACAGGTGCCACCTGGTAATCTTGGTAATATTCTTTTTAATGAAAGCTCATTTTGCATATTATGGACATTTTGATGGAAATGGAAAGGCAAATTAATAGGAACATTTGAACTTGAATTTGATTTATAGGAAACCACTCATGTAGGGTTCCCTTTATTATTATTTTCTCAAATAGATGATCAAGTTGCAAAATTTTAAATAAAAATTATGTCCAAAACATGTCTTGAGACACAGAATATGATCAATAGTAATTATCTTTTTTTCTAGGAATGATTTGAAAAGTTGTCAGTATGTCTTCTTTCCCAACTCGTAGCTTTTTGAAGCACTTAGGATAAAATCCAAAATGATTTACCATAGTTGATCAGGCCTTCAGTGTGTGACACACTTACTCTCCAGCCTTTGCCCTGGTCTCCTATTTCGGTTACCATGGTTGCATGCATTTTTTCATTCTGAAACACTCTTTGTCCACTATTCATCTGGTAAACTCCTACTCACCTTTCGGTTTTCAAGAAACACCCTGTCCTCCACTGGACCACAGAAGCAGTTGTTACCTTTGTTGTTACATTAATGTTTTATCCAATTTTGGCACCCTCTTCCTCTCTCATCCTATTTTGGTTATGTTTTCAGTATCTTTCCTTGTCACAGAATGTAAGCTTCCTGAAAACAAGTCTTATGGTTTGGTTTTTCTGTTTTTGTTTCCTCCTTTTGGGTGGTACTATTGGCACTAGCCTGTTGACAGGGAAGAAGCCATACTCTATAAAGTGATTTAAAGAGCTTTATTCTGGGCCACATTTGAGGGCCATGACCCAGAGCTACACCCCAGAAGCCTTAAGCAAGTGGATTTGCAATGGCGGGGTTACAGTTTGGTTTTGTACATACTAGGGAGACAAGGATTACATACTAGGGAGTCACAAATCAATACGTTGGCAAACATTGGTTTGTTGCCCAAGGTGGGACATCTCAAAGTGTGTGTGTGGATCATACAAGTGGTAGGTGGGTTTAAAGATTCTTTAGCTGACAATTGGCTGAAGGTTTAGGCTTGTCTAATAGACCAGGAGTCAGGGAAAAGGAGAAGAGGAATTCTAAGATAATCCAAGGAGACCTCTAAGAAGGGGAGGGGGAATGAGACATGTGTGATGTCCTTTCTCAGGGCCAGAAACTCAGTTTTAGGGGATCCCCTTCACCAACAGAGGGTCCAGTCAGTCAGCTACTGGTGGGGAGAATTTAAGATTTTCTTTTATTTCACAAGCCTCAGCACATGATTTTCATTTAATAAATATTTATTGAGTAAATGCATGCCTGTGACTGTATGTAAGACTTTTCATTAACAACCCCCACCCCCTGGTATCCTACATTATTTGTGTGAGAGTTAAGAGACTAAAAAAGAGTAAGAAAACTACAAATTAAAAGCCATAATGTCCTTTTCAATGTAATTAGCTCAAAATAGGCTCCATTTTCTTTTAAGTAGGACTTCAAGAAGCATCCTGACTGCCCTCCATGACTCCTGGGAGTTACTTCCAAGACCACCAGTGTGAGCCTAACAGTAAAATATTCCAGAAAGGGTTTGACTCACAGTGGTCCTTTGCTCTGGTCTATTCTGGAAACACTGATCTCACAGCAGCCCTTCTCTCCACCCCCGTTAAAGTATGACCCAGTAAGCAGGTAAAGTGGACTCCTCAGGTCTAACTGAGACATTCAAAGTTCAAAGCAGAACCAGGTGGCCATAGCAGGTAGGAGAGTGGTCAAGAGACCCATGTGCTTGAACAATGACTTTGTGTTTTCAAAAAGTCTTATAACAGTGTCACAGACTGCCTTTTCTACCCTCAACAGCTCCTATTGCTGGTGTTGAGATAGATCACAGCCAGGCATTTTCAGCTTATCACCCACAGACCCTCTGAGGCCAGCGCATAGGAAGGACTGTGATGTTTTGCTTAAAGGCCTTTCAATTTGGACCCTGCGCCTGATTCCCCACCCCAGACACACATAACCTTCAGCCTTTGCCTTCATAATCTCCTGCTCTCCAACCCGTCCTCTGAACCCATTTTATTTGCACTGATGCCTGTTTCTCCCCAACCTACAAACTGCTTTAGAACAAAAAGTTCTCCCTCCTTTTTGCAGCCACAGATCTTGCAATCTTTTGTCAACACCCCACAACTCCTGACTTCCAGAATATTCAATTAGGTCTGGATAGAATGGTCCAGAAGTCCTGAAATGGTCCTGAAAATGAAGCTTAGACTGAACAAAGAATTCTTAGTCCCCTTGGTTTGATCATAATGACACCAACTCCCAAGACAGCCAGAATATAAGTTAGCCACACTTCAGTCAATCCTGCCCGTCAAACTCTGAGACCATGGTTTGTCATGTAGAGCCTGTGGAATCACGCCGGTTTTCTGTTCTTTTCTTCTGTAGAACAATGAGGCATCCCAACTGCAGAAAGACCCAGTTTAGTCCTGATTTACCTGGTTGCTTCCTCAGTCTTTGCTACATAGTCTTATGCCAATGAGAACTTTCCATTAGTCACGGAAGTTTGTTCTAGTTCTAGTCATGCAGTTGGATTTTGGACTATTACATTGTTTAACATGTAAAGATTATTAACTTTTTAGCTTCTAAAATGTTTTTAAAGCATGTAAATCCTCAGTGGTCTCCACATAGCCTTAATCCCCTTAGGTGGTGGTCACACTGAATCAAATGACATTTTTTAAGGGAAAGTTACACCTTTGAAAATTTACTTAGGAAATAATGCTTTTTATCAAATTTAGGATACATATTTTCATAATTTGTCTTGGATAGTGGGAAATGTACAGAAATAAGAACTCTTTCTTTTAATCTCTACCCCCTGTCCCTTCTTTCTCATCAAAGCTTACCCTGATATTATTAACTTCTGCAGAAAGGGTGACATCAGGAACCAATTTATGATAACTTCACCATCTTTGTAGCATTTCTTGAATTTGCTCAGAGAAGTTAGAATCTTTCCAGTCTGGAAAAATACACTTTCAGAAAATATTAATATATTAGTAAAGCATATTTTTAGGAACAAAACTCATTTATGCATCATAAAATGTTGAACAAAAATTTCATATGTCTTCATGTTTTCCTGAATTGGTTCTAGTCATGGAGGGTCAAAACAATAGTCCTGTGGAGAACCAAGAAAGAGTAGAAAATCAATCAAGAAAACGAGGGGGCTTCTAACTGAATGAACTGTCATTGGATCCCACCTGGGTTCTTAATTCTGAGCACTGATTAAGCACTAGTGTAAGCCAGGCGCTGTGCTAGGTGTTGGAAGGTACATGAGTATAAAACACAGTCCTTGTCTTGAGAGCTCATTACCTGTGTCTTCTGAAGGCATTTAGAATAATCCAAGTGTGAGCACAAGTCATGGAAATGTAAAACAGGGTCATGTATTACTCTCACGGTCTCCCTGGGTTACCATAAAGTACATGATAGCATTTCAGAGATGAGGAAATCCTTGGTTTACGATTGGAAACACAAGCATGAGGAATATCTCAAAGGGAGCGCACAACACTGGCAGCAGCTTTTAGCCTTTGCTTCAAGTCTCCTGTCCTTTCAGTCCCAGTGCAGACTCCCTGAGTTAGCTCCCGTTACCACGGTGTGATCTGAGTTGCTACTGTCCCCTCTTCTTCTTCCTTTAACTACAACAGGGCAAGGATCAAGTAGTATCACAAGGCAGGGAAAGTTCCTTAGCCTGAGAAGGTCTACTTAGAAAAGAGGATTAAAATATTAAAGAAGCAGGAAGGCTGTTTTTGATTTATGACAAATTCAAGTTGTACAAGGCCTTCTGGAATTGAACATTTGTGTAAGTTTGGCAGTGCCTGGATTTACTTATTTATACCCTGCCTTATTCTGGAAGTGATTTCAAGATTAAAAGGAAACATGAAACACCCCAAATCATGTGGGTTCACGTGGGACAAAATAAATAAAAACAGGAGTGAACACAAAGTGGTTTTGGAATAAGCCTGACAACCCCCACCGTCGAGACCAACACACATGTGTGAGAGGGAAACCATACGTGTCTAGGATTCCTGACACCAGGTTTGCACAAGTAAATGATGATTGCCTTAGAAAAAAAACTTCCGTGTAATTATCATCTCTTCCTGACTTCCTGAATTGAGTGGTGTGGGTCGGTCCTCCTTAGGGGCAACTAAATTGACAGATTATGTTATGTTTTCTGTCAAACTGTTCAAGAGAGTGTGAGCTTCTTGGGACAGCAGCTTGTACTTTGTAACTGTGGCATCTGGCAGAGGGCCTGGCACATAGTGGGTGCTGAATAAACACTGGTCAACTGGCTGAAAAATGAGGGAATTAAGAAATGTGAGTCAGGGTGATCTGCCAAGTCGGGACCGGGGTTCAACCTTCCTAACCTGATCCAGTTTCCTGGGTGCTGCTAGGAAGTATCTGAAGACTTTGAATAAACCTTAAAAAAAAAAATGAAGTCTTTGAATGAACTGCTACAAGGCGAATCAGCAAGAAGTAAAGTTCCTTGGTGATGGACTTAATCGCGGGTGAGAGAGAGAACACCATCGGTTCTATTTGTGTGAGCAGTCAATTCTGTAAGTTGTTCAAAGGTGAGTTGTAGCCCATAGAGTAACACGCTTATATCGAAGAGGGAGTGTTTTAGCTACCCTAGGGTAGGGGATATCTAAGGAATTCACCTTATCGTCTCTCTGGCTGTGTCAGTATTTTCAGGTCAGCCCTATGAGGGAAGACGGGATAGAGACTTGGATGTGAATTTACCCTTTGTCTCCTAAGGTGTTTGCCGGTCATTATGCAGCAGCTATGCCAAGGTAGGAGGAGAAAAGGGAACCGTTGCTGTGCTCTGAGTCACTGCTTTATTACCTGGGCCACCGTGTCTGTGGTACACCTGGGGCCTCTGAGGGTTCCACTTGGCGCTCCACCTTTTCCTAGTTCTCCTTATTCATCCTCACTTACTAGATTTCTCTTGCCTCACAATCCTTTTCCTCTTGGGGGTCCAGGTCCACCCCTCAGATCCTTGGGAGAAGCATGGTTTTCTATAGACATATTCAAAGGTCAGTCCCTGTCATTCTGTCTTTAATTTTCCTTCGTAAGATTCACAGCCCTATACATTGAACGTTAATGGGCTCTGTTCTTTCTAAATTCTACTCCTTAGCAGTCCGTAATGTGCACCCTTGTGGCTGTGCAAGCTGGCGTCCTGTGGGGGAAGGCAGTGTGAGCCGTGGTGTCAAGGACTGTGGCTGATGACGGTGGGGCCATGTGTTTGTGTGGTGAGATGGTATGAGCTTCCTCTGGGGATTGCGGCTGAGTTCCCCCTCCCAGGGTAGCAAAAACAAACACTTGTTCAGTTCTTGTCTCCACAACTGAACTTTTTCCAAAAACTCCTATCTGGTCTGTTGAGTAATTTTTATTTCTTCCATTAACATACATTTAATCCTTATAACCCAGTTAAGTTACTCTGACTTATGCTAAGAAAAATTTGCTTCCTCTCTTCCCTGAGTCCCAATTCAAATCTTCCTCCACTAACTGAAAAGGAGTTGCTTCTTGTTAATTATCAGATTCCCCTGACAACAAGGAATGGTGTAAAATTTCTTCTTATCCCACCAAGTTTTCCAAAGGATATAATAAAGTATAAATAATTTACAAGACTGTTTGATAACCATGCACCTTTCATCCCTGGGAACATTGCATTGATGTGGTCAAGTTTGATAATGTGTGTGCACTTGCAAAGCTGAGGACTGGGGACTCCATCTCTGCTCAGATGCCTTTACTTTACCCAGATATCACTTTCATTTTTATTTTTTTGCATAATCATGTCTGATTGACACCCCTTTCCTATTTATTTATTTATTTAGAGATAGAGTCTCACTATGTTGCCCTTGATAGAATGCTATGGCATCACAGCTCACAGCAACCTTAAACTCTTGGACTCAAGTGGTTATCTTGCCTCCTAAGTAGCTGGGACTATAGGCACTGGCCACAACATCTACCTATTTTTTTGTTTGTTTATTTAGCAGGCTTGCCCAGCTTCAAAGGCACCAACCCCCATGCATGTGGCGGGCGCCTTAACTGCTGAGCTATGGGTGCTGAGCCCCTGTCCTATTTTCATGCTGGCATGCCCGAGGATGCTTCAGACTGCTCTTTACTGAGATGATACGTCCAGCAGATAAAGCAAACAGGGTCAAATGTTGGGACTAGCTGAGCATAGGTAGCTAATATATTTGTATTCATTATAACATTCTCACAATTTTGTATCTTTGGAATTTTTCATAATAAAAAGTTAGAAAAGGGATATGTACTGTCACGAGAAATGAAATATCAGTGGGTGGAACACTTGGGGTATGGAACCTTTTCTTAGGCTTCAATCTGTGTCTAAATCCAGATATTAGATATTGTGTAGCTAAAATACTGATGAGTGAGTAAGCTTTTACTTCAGGAGCTGATATTAGGGAGACTTTAGTGAAACTCTGAAGCTCTCCAAGGAGCAGGTAAAATTTATTCACCAACATCTTTTCTATCCTTCACCAAATCTGGCATTTCAGGTAGGACAGCATGTGGTACCTGTGTTTGTTAGGAAGAGAAATTTGTCATTGAAATTTTTCCATCCAAAATGGGAATGAGCGTCTCCCTCCTTCCAGAATGACCAGAAGGAAGTCCATGTGGCTCTTCCCTCACCACTTTATTGAGTCTGGGAAAAATATGACCACATTCTCCTAGGGAAAAAAGTAAGGGAAAAATCAAAATAGACATCAGCTTCTTACCAGGTCTTGAGAAGAGTATAAAGAAAGAAAATACAAGGTTATTAGGCCCCCTCAAAAGAAATGGAGGAAACACGTCTCTCAGTGGGCCAATGGCTATAGAAAGGGTGTTCTGGCCCAGGAAATAAGTGTTATTTATCTCAGAACTTTGAATTTTAAGGGTAGAAAAATCAATATTTAATACATGCTTATTATATATTATCAACCAGGGATTGGAAAACTATGGTCTGTGGGCCAAAGGCACCTGCTGTCTATTTCTGTATGACCCATGAGCTAAGAATGGTTTTAAATGTAAAAACAGACTATCAGCCTTTCCACAATGATAGTTGTTCAAGGGTTGAGGACATTGTTTCTTGGTCTCCAAGCCTCAAATATTTACTATTGGTCCTTTTGTGAAAAAACGTATGCCATCTCTTACTATGAACTATACTAAATGCTTCAGTGCACAATTATATTTAATCTTTGCAGTACCCTTAGAACAGGAGCACCATGTCCCCAGTTTGCAAATGAGGGCAAGCCGGACCCCCAGATTTAAGTGATTCACCCAACACAAGACAAGTATATAGCCAAGTTGGAATTTGAGCATGGGTGTATGTTAGTCAGTGTTCTCCAGAGAAAAGAATGTTTATATACAGAGAGATTTATCTTAAGGAATTTGCTCATGTGATTATGAAGACTGTAAAGTACAAAATCTGAAGGTGAGTATCTTAGTCCATTTGCATTACTATAAAGGAATACCTGAGGCTGAGTAATTTTTACCTGGATAAATACCAGAGATGGGTGAATGGTGTTTCACTCACCGTTCTCAGACTGTCCAAGAAGTATGGCTTCTGGGAAGAGTCTCAGGAAGCTTCCAATGATGGCAGAAGGTGAAGGGGGTAAGCAGGCACATCACATAGCAAGACGGGGAACAAGAGACACAGAAGCAGGTGCCAGGCTCTTTTCAACAGAATGATACCGAGCCATTCATGCGATCCAGTCATTCATAAGTGATTCATCCCCTGACCCAAACACCTCCTGCTAGGCTCATCTCCAACATTGAGGATCAAATTTCAACATGGAATTTAGGGGGACAAACTTCCAAACCGTATCAGTGAGCTGGCAGGCAGGAGACCCAGGATGGGCTGCTGATGGAGTTCAAGTTCATGCACCATATGTTGGCAGAATTCTCTCTTGCATGCAGGAGGTCAGTCTTTTGTTCTAATCAAGCCTTCAATGGATTGGATGAGGCCCAGGCACATTAGACCCACTCACATCTGTTTTACTCAAAGTCCACCAATTTAAATGTCAATTTCATCCGAAAACACCTTCCCAGAAACATCCAGAATAGTGTTTAACCAAATATCCAGGCACCATGACCCAGTGAAGTTGACATAAAGGTAATCATTACACTGGGGGTTTGTCTGTCTCTAAGAACACTTGCTCAGCCCCACCCTAGACATCTCTTCAAAAATAAACAGATTATCTCTTAAAACTCATTAGAAAGGCCTACCTTTCCTTAGCCTTATCTTAGGAAAATTTATTTTAGTTTGGAAGTTCCAGAAAGTCACTACTCAGAGAATCAACTGGGCCTAATCATTTCACCTACATCTTATGATTCTTTGAACAACTTTCAACCATTTTATTCATTTAGGAAATAGAACAGAAATACAGTTGAGCCTTGAACAAGATGAGTTCTAAGTCTGTCCTCTTACATACACATTTTTTTCAATATATACATTGGAAAAACTTTTAGAGATTTGTGACAATTTGAGATAATTCTCAGACAAACCACATAGTTCAGAAATATTTGAAAAATTAAGGTAAAGTTAGGTACATCATGAACACATAAAATATAGATAACTAGTCTATTTTGTCACTTACTACTATAAAATATATACACAAATCTATTATTAAAAGTTAAAATTTATCAAAATGTACATTCCATGGACTACACAGGGGCCATTTGCTGTAGAGAGCAAGGTGAGCAGACACAAAGACCTTTCTGATGATCTGGTTCCACCTAGTGAGTATCAAATATATTTTCTATTCCTTACGATTTTTTTCTGTCTTACTTTGTTGCCCTCAATAGAGCGCTGTAGCGTCACAGCTCACAGCAACCTCCAACTCTTGGGCTTTAGTGATTCTCTTGCCTCAGCCTCCCAAGTAGTGGGGACTGCAGGTGCCTGCCACAATGCCTGGCTGTTTTTCTTGCTGTAGTTGTCATTATTGTTTAGCAGGCATGGGCTGGGTTTCAACCAGCCCGTGTATGTGGCCCGTGCCCTAACCACTGAGCAACAGGCACCAAGCCTATTCCTTATGATTTTAATGAAAACTTTCTTCTCTCTAGCTAATAAACAAAAATGTATATTAATTGAGTGTTTGTATTATTGATAAAGCTTCTAGTCAATAGTTGGCTATTAGTAGTTAAGTTTTGGCGATTCAAAAATTATACATGGATTTTTGGCTGTCTCCATACGATATTTAGAAAAGTCTAAGTATGTAGAAAAGATCTGATATCTTTATGCTTGTCTAGTTTCTCTTGGTAGAAAATTTTGGAGTGGCATATGAATGTTTTTGTTTAGATTGTGACTGAATGGTATTCTTGGTGTCTTAGCATTTTATTTTATTTTTATTAAATCATAGCTGTGTACATTAATGCAATCATGGGGTGCAATGTGCTAGTTTTATATACAATTTGAAATATTTTCATCAAACTGGTTAACATAGCCTTCATGGCATTTTCTTAGTTATTGTGTTAAGACATTTATATTCTACACTTAGTAAATTTCACGTGTACCCCTGTAAGATGCACCGTAGGTGTGGTCCCACCGATTAATCTTAGCATATTTTAATTTGGAGTCTTAAATCTGGAATAAAGGTAGATTTAAAAATCAAAATAAAATATTTCTATAAAGCACTTAGTAATTATTACATAATTACTCTTTTAAAATAAAATGTAATAAATACATTATTTTTATGTAAAAATAAAGAAGCAAAATTTGACTCCAGATGTTGGGATAGAGGGTGGTTCAGTTATGTAAAAAGAAGAGTTATTTAAAGAAATATAATATTCAAATGTCTCTTACTGAAGAATACCTTACAGAGTTAATTTATAATAACTAAATTGTACACACACACACACATATGTATATGGCTGCTAAAAGCCCATTTTGCAGTGGGAAGGAATATTCCATAATGCCTCAGTATACCTTCCTTTCCCATTTTTGTTTTGCGGATAGAAAGATGGACCAGATAATTAACCTTTCTTGCCATGGTCAATGCAGGATGGTGATGGCAGAATCAAGACAGGAGGTCTGAAGATTTTCAGCCCTGAGGTCCTCCCTTCGGTCAAGCCACCACCTGACTACTGTGCCTTTACTTCACTTTCTTTGAGTGATAAGTTTGTCTCAGAAACCAGAACCAAATTAAAAACACCAGGAATTGAAAATGTAAGGGTCTGTGTAATTACATTTGGCGAATTTTAGCAAGTTGTAATATATCAATATTTTAATTTGCCTGGTGATGTATCTGTTCACCCATAAGGTGTGTTTGGCTTGATTCTGGTATGATTTACTATTGCTGGTGATCATTTTGTTTCAATAGCTTATGCATTTACAAAGATTCAGGAACAGGTGTTTGTGATTCAGCCACGTCTCCAGCATCTAATTTGGTATGCAAGTTGGTAGGTCGTGTATCATATTTATAGGAACTCTACTACATTCATAATAGGGGGAATATTTTCCCTGGGCAAAATCTTCAAGTTTATCAAGGAAATTACTGTGTATTCATGGCCATATACAAGAAAGTTTGCAATTCTGAATTTAAATTTGTCTCTTTTTCTTATTCTTTCTGAATCATCTTGCTGTTTGAGAAGGAAAGCTTTGCATAGCTTTTTCTTTATAAATCCCCAGCTTTGCTTTCTAGCATCCCAGAGGTGGGAGGTAATGATTTCAGTGTCAGGAGGAGATGCTGAGTGAAAATCTCCTTGGTTCCTTCGGAGCAAGGCCTTACAGGACACAGGCTGAGACGTGCCGAATGACTCCGGATGTTGGGACAGAGGTGGGTCAGTCTCCTGGTGTCTGCAGCCTTGTTCTTGCTTCAGAGCCAAGAACAAGATGCTCAAATACATTGCTGATCCCTTGCCTCGGGGAGCTGCATCAAGGCTTTTACTTGATTTAAGCCCACAACACCTGGAAATATTTTTATCCTCTTCACTCCGGGCTGGAGTTGAACTGCTGACGTGGAGAGGAAGTGCTTTTCAGCCCAGATCCAGTCCCTCGCGTCAGGCAAACTGCTCCTTATACGTTTTCTGTTGTGCTGGCTTGCGGGAAACAATGTTAAATGGTCCTGAGGAAGAAGATGTGTTGGCCTTGACGGTAATATTGACGTGCCGCGGTTTGATTAGAGTGCTTCTCTTTTACTAAAATAAAGACTGAAAATTAGCTTGTATAACATAAACCAAAAACAAAAAAGTAGGCGCGATCTATACAAAGGGGGGACAGTTTGATAATATATTTGAGCACAAAAGAAACAGATAAATCTTTTTAAAGAGGCTTGCCAGTACCACTATTCATAAATGTGTGTCCAACAGATAGTCTAATTGCCTCATTTATAGTAGGAGGACATGCTGATTCCCATTCACATTACTTACCGGTCTGCTGAATTTGGGAGGAGACAGGGAGACAGGGAGATTGCACTTCAGTCCTGAGGGCTGCTTGTTTTAAACATTGCTTCTGTCTCCATGACAAACCTTTTATTGTCATTTCCAACTGGATTCCTATTTTGGTCAGTCAGTTGTCTGTCTTTGAAGGGTTCACGGGTTTCAGTGACTATTTTTGAACCTTTCAGTTATCAGAACTCCCCTAAAGTCAGATAATGTGTTCTATATCCCTTTATGAGTGAAGGAGACAGACAGGAAACAATTCTGTGACTTCCATACATCGGCATATGATAACTTACATCCGCACTGCGCTCCCTTTCCGTGAAAATTACTCTCTCAGATTGTTGCAGACATTTGATTAGATAAATAAGGCAGACTTCATTCATTCAACATTTATAGAGCACTGATGTATAGAGCATTGGATTGGATTCCAGGGACACAACACATGAAAAGCACAGTCCCTGTCTTCTAGAAGCTTCCAGATGTTTTCTTCTAGAGGAAGATAACAAAGTCTAATGCAGACGTTCCCTGCTGATAGTTTGATTTATAATTTTTCAGGTTTATAATGGTGCAAAAGTGATATTCATTCAGTAGAAACTACTTTGAACACCCATATAAACATTCTGTTTTTCAATTTCAGTAGAGTATTCAATAAGTTACATGAGGTATTTAACACTATAGTGTAAAATAGGCCTTGTGTTATCAGCGGTTCTCAACCTTCCTAATGCAGCGATGTATTTTCATTGTTACAAAGGGGTCGCCACCCACAGGTTGAGAACCGCTGTGTTAGATAATTTTGCCAGGCTATAGGCTAATGTAAGTATTCTGAGCACATTTAAGTCAGATTGGGCTAAGCTATGCTGTTTGGTAGGCTAGGTGTATCAACTGCATTTTTAAAATGATATTTTCAAATATCATACTCACAATGAGTTTATCAGGATAAAATCCCATTGCAGGTTGAGGAGCATCTGTACCGTAATATAATCTGAGCCACTCAGTCTATTTGTGACGCTATAACAAGATACTTTAGACTATGTAATTTATAAATGATAGAAATTTTTTTTTTTTTTGAGACGGAGCCTCAAGGTATACCCCTGGGTAGAGTGCCATGGCATCACAGCTCATAGCAACCTCCCACTCCTGGGCCCAAGCGAGTCTCTTGCCTCAGCCTCCCAAGTAGCTGGGACCACAGGCGCCCACCACAATGCCCGGCCATTTTTTGATTGTAGCCATCATTGTTGTTTTGGCAGGCTTGGGCTGGGGATTTGAACCCGCCACTTAGGTGTACGTGTCTGGCGCCTTAGCCGATTGAACCACAGGTGCCGAGCAAATGATAGAAATTTATTTCTCATAGTTTTTTCTGGAGGCTGGGATGTCCAAGACCAAGGCACCAGCAGATTCAGAGGCCAGGGCCTGCTCCAGCTTTCTGAGCGGGCACCAGCAGATTCAGAGGCCGGGGCCTGCTCCAGCTTTCTGAGCGGGCACCAGCCTTTTGTTAGGAGGGATGGGCAGTGAGGCGAGACTGTCCATTAGAAGAGACAAGCAAGCTCCCTCAGAACTTTTTATAAGGACACTAATTCCATTCATGAGGCCAGAGCCCTAATGACCTAATCACCTCCCCCCCCACCAAGCCACACCTCTAAATGCAATCACTTTGGAGACTAAGTGTCAACACTGAAACATCAACATTCAAACCACGGCTGTCAGTATGTACCAAATGTGGGTAGGGAAGCAGGGAGAGATTGTTATAGTCTGCCTGAGGAACAGAAAACAAGTTCACAAAGGAGTAAGACCTTAGGGTAAGATGTGGAAAAAAAAAATGGGCAAGGGAGGATATTCAAGTAGTCTAGACGTACTATCATCACTGTTTTGTAGATGAACAAATAGGTTAACAGGTCACAGAGCTGCGCATGGGCATGCAAGTGCTTGAACTGGGATCCAAGCTGGTGTTTTCATCACACACCCACCTCGCCCCAGTCAACAACTCATCATGTGGAATTTTCAGATATTCATCCTTTGTTATATAGGAGCAAGAATAGTTTGGGTAACAGAAGGCACAGAATTCACCTTGTTTGGGTATCAGAAGGCACTGAAGAAATCTTTAGGAGTGAAAATCTGGCTTGGATTGGCAATTTTAATTTTGCACATTATTTTTACTGAAGTATAAACCAAATATAAAAAGGTATAAAGTATATAGCTTGATGAATACTTGTAAGTCGAACATACCCATGACCAAGAAAACGATCACTACAAGCTCCTTTGCAGTCTCACTCATGTCTAATCACAGTTATTATAATTTATAACAAATTAATCATTATTCTTTTATCCCAATAAATTAGTTTGTTTTTCAGTTTTATAAAAACAAAATCATGTAACATGTGCTCTTTTGTGTCAGGCTGATATCTCTCAACATTATTTGCCAAGTCACAGCATGTGGTAGTAGTGTGATGCTTATCATTGCTCTGTAACAGTCCATTTTAAAAGTATACTACAACTTATTTATATATTCTATTATCTATGAAAATTTGGGTCATTTCCAAAACAGGTATGTTATGAATAATTCTTCTAAGACCATTTTTTTTTTTTTTTTTTGCAGTTTTTGACTGGGGCCAGGTTTGAACCCGCCACCTCTGGTATATGGGGCCAGTGCCCTATTCCTTTGAGCCTTAGGCGCCGCCCTCTCAGACCATTTTTGTGCCTGTTTTTGGTGCACATTTCTGTTGAATGTACCTCTAGAAATAGAATTTATGGCTTATAGAATATGATTATATCCAGCTTTAATAGTGGATGATTTTCCACATGATTTTCAATACAGCCCACTTTTCCAATGTCTGTTATTATAAATAGTAATTTCTTTCTGTCTTGTTCAATAAATCTTTGCTTGTTTTAAGGTCATGTCTATATTCTCCTTTATATCTTTTCAAAATTGTTCTTGTTTTATCTTGCACATATATGCCTGTAATCCATCTGGAATAGATTCTTGTGTATGATGAGTAATGAGGTGAAGGTGCAATTTTTCCCCGTATGGACGCTCAATTGATCTCATTCTGTTTATTGAAAAGAACATCTCTTCAATATCGTATTATAGTAGCACTTTTGTCAAAAATCAGGACACCAAATAAGTCTAATTATGGGTTCTTTTTATTCTATTTCATGGGTTTCTAATTGTCTAGGCAGGTGCCAAAACAATGCTTCCTTAATTACTGAAACTTTATTATGTGTAAACATGTGGTGCTATAAACCCTCCTATTTTGTCGTTTTTCTTCAAGATAGTCTTTTCTGTGCTTGGCCATTTTCATTTCCATAATGAAATCTGGGTTTTAATGGGGATTGTACTGGATCAGTTTGGAAAAATCAAGTTCTAGAGAAGTGAATATTTCAGCCCATAAATGTGCCATATCCCTCTATGTATTTAGGTATTCTTAAATTTATCTCATGATGTCTTTAGCTTTTCTGTGTAGGGGTTTTATGCATCTTTAATTTATTTCTAGACGTTTGAGGATTTTTGATGTTGTTATAAAATCTCCGGTTAGAAAAATTATTTCTAATTATATGCTGCAACTATATATAATATATATATGATTATTCATTTTAAAATATTGAGTTTATAGCTAAAGATTATTCAATTTATTTATAAATTTATTAAATATATTTTATGAATTTTTCAATGCATGTATTTATATCTTCTGTGGATAAGAACAGTTAAAGAGTTTTATTTCTTACTTTGCAAGACATATATTTTATTTCTTTGTATTTCCTATTGTACTACCTAGGACTTCCAGTACGGTTTAAAGGGTCAGTGATAAGTGATATCTTTGTTTTGTTCCTGATTTTAGGCAGGGAGAAAGCCTGTAATATGTCGCTATTAAACTCCTGTTAAATTTCTTCTGACTATGACATTTGTTACAGGAGTTTTCTGTAGGGTGTAATCTGATTAAAGGTGCTGCCTTTTATTTTTAGCTTTCCAGAAGTAGAGTATCTATAAAGTAGATAAGTTACCCTTCCTTCTTTTAGAAGGATCCGGGCAAGGTTGGCAAGAAGTTCTGAAAATGTTATTGCCATCCATATAGCTCCCTCCTGGGTGGTGGTATGTGGGGGAACAGGAAATTTTCCCATGACAAAGAAATAGAAGAAAAAATGTGAGATAGGAATAACAAGGATAGAGGAATTTCTGTCCATTCCTTTTCTTTCCTGGGTCATGGTTCTCCTACTCTCTGGTTTGATGCCTCTTGACATTCTTATCTCTCCTTAATTCCCACTGTAGATTGCAGTTCACATGTGCCCTTGATAAACTGAATGGATGATTACAGCCACTTCACTGTCTGTTTTAACTGAGAAACCGCTTTTAATTTGCAGTGCAGGTGAGGCCCAGCTCAGCCAATACTGTTCTGAGTCACTGCAGCAGGTGCCTGTTGACCTCATGTCTGGCACAACAAGGTGAGCTCTAGTCCTTCACAGTTCCCCTCTGGAACATTCTGCCCCAACCCTTCACATTTTCTAGTAACAGCTGTGCTGCTGGAGTCTCAGTGATTAACAAGGTATCAAACCATTTCCCTGGAACCCTCCAGAGCTGCCTCTCATGGGGCAGCTGATGGATCTCTGCTTCACAGATGGCTTATCAGTGAGTCAAGTTATGGCTTGCTCTTCTGTCCCTATTTCTCCTGGGTATATTTTAGGCCAAAAAAAAAAAAAAATCTCCACGTCATATGATAGATGTTTCATCTTTGTTAACACAGTGCTTGGTAATGAATCTTTACAATATCAGCTGCCTGCTGAACCAGCCCTGTGCCTGGATTCACTCTGAAACTCTCTGACTCCACATTTGCTGTAGCTTTCTTACGAAAGCTCCATATTATTTATTTTCTCTGTGTATATTCTTGGCATATTTCTGCCTAGAGGAAGAGCAAAATCAATAAGTCCTACAGTTTTATTAAGTTTCTTAAAGAGCAGGATATCTGATCTATTGGTTAAAGTTGGTTAATCACTGTCCTGTACAAATTCATCTTGGGATGGTGGTTTTCCCATGTATTTTTCAGTTGTTTTTGGTAATAGAATGTTGTCTAACTTCCTAACCATACTTAGAAAATAATTGTTGCTCAGAGCTACATGTCAGTGCCTTCTGATGTGGCCCCAAATAGTCAAAGTTAAAGAGTATTTTCTTATTTAACCCATTCTTTTTTCCGATTTTGCTATAATAGTGAAGATTATGTATACAAGTTTTGGGACAAACTGAAGCAGTCTGTCCCCAAGTTATAGTGCTTGACTGGGAAGAATCATCCAGGAGTTTGAACACATACTTTGACCTTAGCCAGACTCTCGGGACTGCCTGGAGTCATTCTCCATGCATCTAGTCAGCTGTTTCTCCCTTTCACATCAATAGCTATCCCAAACTTTGACTAATTACTTTCTCCAAATCCCTTCTCTTCTTGCTCTCAGCTTAAGACCTTGTCTCCAAATTTGCTCAGAAAAACACGAAATAACTTCCCTCTGCCCATGACCCCAAACCACTTTCAGAATGTATCTCTACCAGGGCCTATGTGTCTTTTCTATTTTCCATGAAAGATTGTCTCTCTTTCTGCTAAAGGCTGATCCATCCATCTAAGCACGTGCATTAGAATTTGTCTCCTGCCTTGGCAGAAGCCTTGGCCATTAGCCATCCACTTTTCTTTCTTTATATTCTATAGAGGTGTCCTTAGACTGCAACCTGAAATAGTGGTCATCAAGGAAGATGGTGCTGCAAAAAACAAAAGACTTTCACAAGTTTAGTGCACAAAAGCCTGAGAGCCTGGGGAGGCAGACATAGTTCTTCATGCCTGCTGGCAGCTCAAGACAGTGCAGCACTGGTCCTGTCTCTCAGGGGTCTTTTATTGAGTATAGTAATGGATTAAATGTACAAGAATGCACAGCAGTTAGAGACAACAGAAAGGGGAGTTCAAGGCCCCCAGGAAGGTTGGCTAAAGGAGTGCTGTTGGGTAAACAGAAACATAGGGTTATGGAACATCTGAAATGGCCAAATAACATGTACAGGGAGAAGAGAGGGGGAAACCAAGTTTCATTCCTTGGAGCTACCTTAACTTTCCTAATTTAAAACACTGATCAAGAATCTAAGTGTCTTAGCCTACCTGCACTGTGGAGTCCACACACAGGGATAGTCACATAGAAATTCCCCTGACTGGGGACTTTACCCTGAGTTGAAAGGTCCATGAGAAATTCAGCCTGCCTGCCTCTCACAGTATTCTTCCATTTGTTTCTTTTTACATACCAATATATTTTTTAAAACTATCCTTGATCCCATATCAGTCTCCAGCTACTGTTCAGTATCTCTTCCTTTGCAGCCCAACTTCTTGAGGAATTGTCTGTATTTACCATTTCCTTTCCTCATTTGCCATGGCTACTCAACTGACAATTAGTCTTCTGTCTCCAAAACAGCAATGAAATTATTTCCACCAATTAACTCCATCTGATTATACTAAATTCAGGAGCTATATTTCATTTTCTTTAATTATTTGATGCTGTTAGCAATTTACTCTTTCTTAAAATCTTTCCTCTTTTGACTTTCACAAAGTTGTCTTCTCTGGTTTTCCTACTATGTCTCTGGACACTCCTCTCCATATCCTTCACTGGATCTCTTATCTCTCTGAAGTGAGTGTTCTCAAAGGTTTCTTCCCAAAAATGTACCCATAAGATATATGGGTTCTATCCTTGGTTCCACATATTCACAAGAGGATGATTTATCACTCTATAAACACAGATTACTCCTTTCTGAGAGTTTCAGACTCTTATTCACTTGACTATGTCTTATTCAGCAGAACCCAACATGCCCCAAACTAGTCTCAGAGTCCTTATTCCTAAGCAGCCAGCTTTGGTATTTATCTTAAGGAATGGCACACTGGGGACCAGAAGGAAACCTGCATTTTCTCTAACTTTTCTGTGTTAGCCAGCATATCTTTGAATGTTTTATCTCCTAAACATAGCATAAATCTCTTCCTTCTCATTGTCACTGCCTTGTTTCACCAAATTCCTTGTAGATTTTCTAGCTAATCTTTTTTTCTGTCCTTCAGCCTGATTCCATCTTTACTAGAATGACGTTTTTTTCAAATTGTGGATCCATGTTAATTTTTCAAAAATGTACCCATTGTTTTGGTGCAAATCCAATGATAATTATGACCATTTTTAAAAGTATAAAAGTAGAACCAAGTTTAAAAGTAGAACCTCCCTAGCTGACCATCTTCCTCTACTGGTCACTTCCTTAAGTTGACCTAATTTTCATAGACCAGACAGACACCATATGTACATATCAGTCCAGTAGCCCTGGTTCCTCAGGTTGACCACCTCCATATGTTGATGAGCTTGTTACAGTCCCTTGGGCTCTCAACTGTTATTTGTAAAGGTGACTCTAAAGTAGATACAGAACATCAAGGAGCTAAGAACAACAAAGACATTTGTGGAGAAGAATAGGATAACTTTCTGCCTCAGTCTGTTTTGTGTTGCTGTAACAGAATACCGGAGACTGGGTAATTTGTAAAGAAAAGAGGTTTATTTAATTACAAGTTATATATGCTGGGAAGTTCAAGGGTCATGGCATTGCACAGGCCAGGCAAGTGGAACTGATCCATTCCCTACAGACAGCTCACCTGGTGTAGAGAGGGAGAACTTGCTGCCACTAGAAGATGACAACTCACTTATAGGGATCTGTCCCTAAGATCTGACCACCTCCCAACATCACCATACTGGGGTCAAATTTCAACATGAGTTTCCACTGGGACAAACCACATCCAAACCATAGCACTTGTCTTAAGAAAACTTGCCTGCCTTACTGATGTTAAAAGAGAACTTTTAGACAATGTAAACTTAACAGAGTTTAGTTGAACAAAGAATGATTAGTGAATCGGGAAGTACTTTGAACCAGAAAAGGTTCAGATGGACTCCGCACTGCCTCATGATCAGAGGGATGAACAGGGAAAGGAAAGTACCATTCAGAAACTAGAAGTGAGGTACAGAAACTGAACACCCTCGCTCTGTGCACATTAGGCGAGATCCCACCAATTGTCGTTTCTCCCCCCTCCAATCTCCCTCCTACTCCTCCCACTTCTCTCTCTGCTCTTCCCTCCCTTGGTTAGAATATATTTGTATTTTATTGTTCATGTGGGTGTGCCATTGTTTATATATTGGTTCCATATTAGTATTGAGTATGTTGGATTTTTTTACTTTACTAAGAGGAATGTGTTTCAACTCCATCCAGGTAAACATGAAAGATGTGAAGTCTCTGTCTTTTCTTATGGCTGAATGGTAAGTACTCCATGATATATATATGTGACAGTTTGTTGATCATTCAAGGGATGATGGGAATTTAGGCTGGTTCTATAACTTGGCACTTATGAATCGAGCTGCAATAAACATTCTGCTGCAAATGTCTTTGTGGTAAATGATTGTTTAGCCTGCCTCCTGGATGAAGGCCTCAACTATAACTTGAACTTTACCTTGGAAATAAGAACACTGTAACCTAAAAATTGAGATTAGAACCGGAACTTTACCTTGGAAGTGAGAACAATGTAACCTAAAAA
>CAUYQV010013941.1:0-13442 GCA_963574575.1 Galagoides demidoff
ATAGTTTCATGTCTTAATTTTAAATCTTTTATCCAGTGAGTCTATCTTTAATGGTGAAAGGTGTGGGTCCTGTTTCAGTCTTCTACAGGTCGCCAGCCAGTTCACCCAGCACCATTTGTTAAATAGGGAGTCTTTTCCCCATTGAGTGTTTTTGATTGGCTTATCAAAGAACAAATTATGTAAGTAGCTAAGTTCATCTCTTGGTTCTCTATTCTGTTCCATACATCTACCTCTTTGTTTTTGTGCCAGTACCATGCTGTTTTGATCACTATCGATTTATAATCTAGTCTGAGATCTGCTAGCATGATTCCTCCTAAATTGTTTTTATTTCTGAGTAATGTCTTGGCTAATTGAGGTTTTTTTCTGAATCAAAGTATTATTTTTTCCAGGTCTTTAAAGTATGACAGTGGTGCTTTAATAGGGATTGCAGTGAAATTGTATATTGCTTTGGGTAGTATGGACATTTTAACAATGTTGATTCTTCCCAGTTATGAGCATGGTATGTTTTTCCCAACATTTTCAGCTATTTCTTTTCTTAGAGTTTCATAGTTATCTTTATAGAGATCTTTCACATCCTTTGTTAGGTAAGTTCCCAAATATTTCATCTTCTTTGGTACTACTGTAGAAGGAATAGAGTCCTTAACTGTTTCTTCAGCTTGACTATTGTTGGTAAATATAAAGGCTACAGATTTGTGAGTATTGATTTTATAACCTGAGATGCTGTTGTGTTCCTTTATCATTTCTAAGAGTTTTATAGTTGAATCCTTGGATTTTCCAGATATACAATCATATCATTTGCGAAGAATGAAAGTTTGATCTCCTCTGACCCTATATGGATATCTTTGATCACCTTTTCCTGCCCAATTGCAATGGCTAAGACTTCCATTACAATGATAAAAAGCAGTGGAGACAATGGGCAACATTGCCTGGTTCCTGATCTGAGTGGAAATTATTTCAATTTAACTCCATTCAATATGATATTGGCTGTGGGTTTGAAGAAATCGGCCTGGGAGAATATTTTATGAGGAGGACCCTCCGGGCAATTGAAGCAACACCAAAAATATATTACTGGGATCTGATCAAACTAAAAAGCTTCTGCACAGCCAAGAACACAGTACATAAAGCAAGCAGACAGCCCTCAGAATGGGAGAAGATATTTGCAGGTATGTCTCTGACAAAGATTTAATAAACAGAATCCACAGAGAACTCAAATGTATTAGCAAGAAAAGAACAAGTGACCCCATCAGGGTGGGCAAGGGACTTGAATAAAAACTTCTCTGAAGAAGACAGGCACACGGCCTACAGACACATGGAAAAAAGCTTATCATCCTTAATCATTGGAGAAATGCAAATCAAAGCCACTTCGAAATATCATCTAACTCCAGTAAGATTAGCCCACATCACAAAATCCAAAAACCATACATGTTGGCATGGCTGTGGAGAAAAGGGAACACTTCTGCACTGCTGGTGGGAATGCAAACAAATAGATTCCTTTTGGAAAGATGTTTGGAGATCACTTAGGGTTCTAAAACTAGACCTGCCAATCGACCCTGGAATTCCTCTACTAGGTATATATCCAGAAGACTAAAAATCACTTTATAACAAAGATATTTGCACCAGAATGTTTATTGCAGCCCAATTCATAATTGCTAAGTCATAGAAGAAGCCTAAGTGCCCATCAACCCATGAATGGATTAATAAATTATGGTATAAACCATGGAATATTATGCAGCCTTAGAAAAGATGGAGATTTTACCTTTTATGTTTACATGGATGGAGCTGAAACATATTCTTCTTAGAAAAATATCTCAAGAATGGAAGAAAAAGTATCTAATGTACTCAGCCTTACTATGAAAACAACTTATAAGCACCCACACTTCCATATGAAAGCTATAACCCAACTATAGCCCAAGATGAAGGGGAAAGAGGAAGGGGAGAGAAGGGAAGGGGGGGAGGATGAGTGGAAGGAGGATAAATGGTGGAACCACACCTACAGTGCATTTTATAAGGGTACATGTTAAATCTACTAAGTGTAGAATATAAATGTCTTAATGCAATAACTAAGAAAATACAGTGAAGGCTATGTTAACCAATTTGATGAAAGTATTTCAAATTGTATATAAAACCAGCACATTGTACCCTATAATTGCATTAATGCACATAACTATGATTTAGTAAAAAAAAAAAAAATACTCATATTATCCTCATTGCCTAGAAAGTCTGACACAGGGAATTCAATGTGCCTAAGAAACATAGGTTTTATGTAGGACCCCAAGAATATTCTGATGAAGAACACCCATGGGCCATGATGAGACAGGAAGCACAAAGGAAAATAAACAATGAGATATCCCAGGACATCTGGGTTGGCTGGCCATCTTACTCACTACCAATGGAACGGTGTTGCTGAGCTATTCTTTCACCTAAAAAACCATTACCCTAAAAGCTTTGCAAGTATCACATTTTGTAAAAAGTTCCTTGAGGATTATATTTTGTGGACCACATTCCTAAATTGCCAATGTCTTTTGACATGAGAAACCCGACATGCCCTCCAAGACAGAGCTATGCATGCTAAGCCCAAGGAGTTTTAGGGGGTCCAAGCCCAATGTCATTTCACTGGATCACCTTACTCAAGATCACTAATCATTAATGTTCTTTATTTCTTAAGTTGTAATGAATCCAGTCTGAATAATGTAACAGTCAATGACAAAATAAATCAAAATTTATATTTCCTAGGATATGTCCTTCCATTCAGTAATTACTCACCAATGAGAAATAAAAATTACACTAACCATAACTTCTTTATTGTTATTTTAAAGAGGTAATATAAGGAAGCATATATAACCGGATTTACCAACTGGATATTGACTTGGCTGACATCTCATGTTTTCTAGGCAGTGATCCCTAGAAAGAAGGGGAAAGTAGACATTTTTCAGGTACTAACTTAGTGCTGAACTTCTAGTTCCAAGATACATGTTTAGCGAAAGCTTGCTTTTTGCAGAGACTTTACAGAAAATAACACAAAGCAATGATAGCCTGAAATCCCAAACTTTGGCAGGAAGTTGGCCATAAGAGCTTTGAAACATTGATGAAAATGGCATGCTATTTTTGTTTTAGATTTGCATTGCTCTTTACTTTAAAATTATTGTGAAGTCTTAGAGAAATATGCTCACTTATTCTTAGTAAAGCTGTTACACAAAGGAAATAAGGAGTTGAGCACCAGAAAACAATCAAAGTAGTAGACAAATCACGGTCTTTCCCTCGCATTGAAGCACCATTTAAAAAGAAACTACCTTGGCATGCACAGCCTGGTTTTTAACACTCATTTCACTCACTGGGACAAATGAAATAATTCAGAGTCAAAAAAATTCTAAACTACAAATAGCTTCTTTTATTGTGTAATTAACAAAGAAGTTTAAGAAAACATCCCTCATCTACCTATGTATCGCCTGTGTGGAAATTGATCTATTGTAATCTGAAATGATTGACTCATCAGAGACGACAGGCAGACTCTATCCTGTGTGCAGGATCTAAGGGGAATCCTTTAAGGGAATTATTCATTCCTATTGTCAGTTATCTGAAAAAGTACGAGATACAGGAAAAACAAAATGAGAAATCTGAGTTATGGGAAAATGGACAGAGGTAGGGTACAGAGAGAAATTTCTTCTCACCATGGGTCTTGCTCTCTTTGATTTGGATTTGAAGGATGCTAGTTATTTAAGAATGCTGTCAGCAGATGGAGAAAAAGCAGTCTCTGGCATTATAAAAAAGGTTGAAAGCTAGACGGGGAGAAAATTGTCTTAATTCTGGAATGGGCTGCATCTTGGCAGAGTGGTCAGCATCATATAGTGGGCAGCCTGACGGTGAACTTGCTCGGTAACACCTGTGCTTTGAACAAGTCAGTACCAAATACCGTATTTTGATGTGAATAATGTGTTCTTGTGTGTATTGAACACCCATGTTTGAGGCCCAAAATTTCAGGAAAAAAAATCTTTCTTTTTAATTTCTTAAAAGGGATTGGAAGTGGCCACACAGTGGCACCTCATTCTCTGGTGAGAGGTGTGGGGTGTGAAGCTGGGCACCGCTGAGAAGCTGAAGGGGAACAGCCCCAGGAAGCAGGTGCGAGTGGTCTGGATGTCCTGCAACCCCACCTCCTCCAACTCTCCCCTCACGGCTCACCCTCATCCCTGCTGCCTCCCATTTCCTATTCCCACCTATGTACATTGGTGGAAACGTGGCCACAGCCGCTCTGCTGAGAACGTCAGTGGGCTTATTTCCCAGGAAGCTGGTGGGAGAGGCGAAGGCCAGGCCTGCCCACCCGGGGTCCTTACACTGGATCCCTACCCTTTTCTGTGCTGTCTTGTTTCTCACACAGCCCCATTGTGAGGCCCTGGGACACGGAGCAGAGGAGGAAGCCTTCCCTGCTGATACCCCAGTGCCATTCTCTTCATTTACATTTCTATTTAGTCACTAGACTGTGACCTCCTTGAGCTGTCTAGACCTTGGACACTCAGTAACGTCATAATAAAAGAGACACCAGCCTTTTCTAAACTTGCAAATCCTAAGAAATCACCGGAGGACTGGTTAAAAGACTGTACCATACCAAAATACACTGAAACAACTCTCCATGAGAGGGTATCTGTTCCATTAACAAGCATCCTAAATGGTTCTTCCTACTTGCAAGTTTTGGAAATTATGCTAGCTCAACATTGTAGGGGGTTCAGATAATTTATACCCTCAAAATTACAATGTATGGGCCTAGGTACCCCCAAGCTTTTGTGCTTTGCTGCCAGCTACCCTCATGGGGACTGAGGTCCAAGATTACAACAGCAGGCTACTAGTAGAACTGGGATTCAGAAGCCAGGTCTCCCAGACCCTAGTTCAGGGATCTTCCTCCTCAGCATGGTGTCCCAGAGGTGCCACAATGGGACCAGCTATCAAGAGATGAGGCAGCTTGGAAAGGGCAGAGGTCTACCATCAGGAGCCCCAGGAAGGCAGGCCCATTCCTAGCCCCTCACACCAGCTTCCTCAGAAATAAGCCCACCAGGGTATTAAGCCGTCTGGTTGTGGCCACATTCCCCTTGGGAACAGGAAATGAGAGAAGGATGTGGGAACAAGTTTGTGCCTGGCGGGGAAAGTTGGGGGAGGTGGGGTTCTCAGGTCATCTAGATCACTTTCATCTGCCACCCGGGCTGGCTCCCAGCTTTTCTGCAAAGGTGGGCTCTTGGGAGAGACGAAGGCATCACTGCATGGCAAAGGTCCCAATGTGTTGCTGTTGGTGATGTGCCCACTAACAAGATAGTGGCAGCAGTGGTGTTCTGGGAAGCAGCTGGGTGGTTGGAGATGCCTGCAGATACCAGGCCTGCCCAGTGAGGGGGAGGCTGGCAAGCTGGGGGGCATGAAGGGGCACAATGACTGTAATGACTATATCCCAGGTATTATTTTTCATATGGATATCATCACTGCTTTCTAGAGTTATACTTTTAATGCATAAACATAAATTAAAGAATTAAAAGCAAATATATAGATACTGTATTAGTATCACCTCTGTATAATGCACATCTCTAACTTTCCCTAAAAAAGTTGGGCAAAACATTTAACATTATAGAAGGTAAAATATGTATTTCCTCAATTCAATTAGTAACTGTGGTCATACAGCCTTTTTTATACTCTCTTTTCCTATACTCACTTTGTTTCCTTAAAGTCATGTGTTTTCTTAGTTACCATTGAAGACATAAAGTGCTGTCTAGGTAAAACTCCTTTATTTAATCTCCCAGGTCTTTAGTACAGTGTTATTTATCATAAATTCTTTGCTGGAACAGCAGGATAACCATATGCAAAAAAAGAGAATGACTACCCCACAACAGACCTCAAATTAATGTGAAATGGACCATAGTTTTAAATGTAAAAACTAAAACTATGAACATTTGAGAATAGAACAAAAAATCTTTTCACTTTGAGACCAAAGGAAAATAATCAAATTTTCTAGGTGAGAAAAAGATTTGAACTGATATTTCATTCAAAATGATATTTAAATATCTACTAGCCATATGAAAAGTGTCCATTGTTTTTGATCATCAGGGAAAAGCAAATTAAAATTATAATGAGATATCATTCCACAGAATAAAATACCACAGATATCATACCTCAGAATAAAAAAATAAAAAGACTGTAAACACCAAATATTAGCAAGGGTGTGAAACAACCAGAGCTCTTACCCATTGTTCGTGGAAGCACAAAATGGTACAAACCTCTTGGAACAATTTGTTGTTCAAAACCCAGTTGTTGAGTCTATATTCTGATACTTGGGAAAATATATACTATCTTCAGTTTCTTATAAAAGTCAATATAAATTTACCCTATAATCCAACAATTCTATTGCTAGGATTTTACTGAAGAGAAATGAAGACAGAATTTCACAAATAAACCATTGTAAAAGGAGTTAAAAGGAGCTTTACTCCCAACACATACAAACTGAAAAAAAAAATCATCAAAAGAAGAGACAATTATACAATGAACTATTACTCAGCAATGAAAAGGAACTGATTCAACCATGTGAATAAATCTCAAAAAGCTATGCACAGGAAAAAAGCAAAATATAAAATCATGAATACCTGATAATGGCTAAATAAAATTTCAGAACATGAAGAACTAATATAGGATAAATTAAAGCAGAAAGTTGTTTGTCTCTGGGAGGTTTGGGACCAAGACTAATAAAGATAAAGCAATACAGAATAGTCTAGGATGAAGACAACATTCTACATATTGATATGGGATGTGTTTGTTTCACAAGTGTATGCATTTTTCATGAAACAAAAATCAAATCAAAATCTAGTTGTTTAATCTATATTCTGATACTTGGGAAAAAACATACTATCTTCAATTTGTTGTAAAAACTGTTTCTTTGATGAATGGATAGAATAGATAAATGAATAGATAGGTGATTTCTAAAACTTATAACAAATATAATGATAGGATGTAGGTAGTGAATATACTCTGTTAACCAGAATATTTTTTAAAGGCACCGTATATTTGAAAATTTTTGCAATACAATTTGGAAGAAAAGAAGCAAAAGTTTTAACAAATATTATAGGCAGAGATATGCAAGAAAAGCATAGGTAAAGATGCTTACCACAATTAGAATCATAGAAAAGTTAATTAAAACATGTTGAGATATTACTACATAGCTAGAAAATGGCTAATATTAAAAATAACTAACAGGCTCGGCGCCTGTGGCTCAAGTGGCTAAGGCGTCAGCCACATGCATCTAAGGTGGCAGGTTCAAATCCAGCCCAGGCCCGCCAAACAACAATGACAGCTGCAACCCCCCCCCAAAAAAAATAGCTGGGCGTTGTGGCAGGTGCCTGTAGTCCCAGCTACTTGGGAGGCTGAGCTACTTGGGCTCACTTGAGCCCAGGAGTTGGAGGTTGCTGTGAGCTGCGATGCCACAGTACTCTACCCAGGGGGATAGCTTGAGGCTCTGTCTCAAAAAAAAGAAGAAGAAGAAGAACTAACAATAGAAAGAGTTGGTGAGGTTGATCAGGAATGCTCATCTATTCTTTATGGGAATGGTAAATTGCATAACTGCTTTGAAAAACAATTTGCAGTTTCATATATTATAATACAAGAATTTCAGAATTTCAAATTATTTAACCAAGAAAATATAAAACATATATCCAGGCAATTGCAGCAATGGAATTTGATGAAGCTGAGAAGCTTCTGCACAGCCAAGGACACAGAAGTAGAGCAAAAAGACAACCTGCAGTATGGGAAAAGATCTTTGCAGGGTATCAATTTGACAAAGGGTGGATAACTAGAATCTACAGAGAATTCAATCAACAAAAAAAAAGTAACAATCCCATCCACCACTGGGCAGAACCTTCTCTTACAAAGACAGACAAAGAATGGCTAACAAACATTTGAAAAAATGCCCATTGTCCCTGATCATCAGAGACATGCAAGTCAAAACCATTCTAAGATATTACTTTAGCCTGGTGAGAACGCACACATGGCAAAGTCTCAAAGCTGCAGATGCTGGTGTGGATGTGGAAAGAAAGGAACACTTTTACACTACTGGTGGAACTAAAAACTAATACAACCTTTTTGAAAGGAAGAATGGAGAATTCTCAAAGAACTCAAACTAGACCTCCCATATGATCCTGCAATCCCATTACTAGGCATCTACCCAGAAAGAAAAAAAATCATTTTATCGTAAGGACATTTGTACTAGACTGTTTATTACAGCCCAGTTTACAATCACCAAAATGTGGAAACAGCCTAAATACCCATCAAATCAGTAATGGATTAACAAGCTGTGGTATATGTATACCATGCAATACTATTCAGCTGATAAAAAAGATAGAGACTTTACATCTTTTGTATTAACCTGGATGGAGGTGGAACACATTCTTCTTAATAAAGCATCATTAAACAGTGGGACCATTTGTATGGTTCATATTGCAAGGGTACATGTCAAATCTATTAAGTATAGAGTATAAATGTCTTGTTTTTGAGAGAGAGTCTCACTATGTCACCCTTGGTAGAGTGCTGTTGTATCACAGCTCATAGCAACCTCAAACTCTTGTGCTCAATTGATTCTCTTGCCTCAGCTCCCCCCCCTCCAAGTAGCTGGGACTGCAGGCTCCCACCACAATGCCTGGAGATTTTTTGTTACAGTCATTTAGCTGGCCTGGGCCAGGTTTGAACCCATCACCCTCAGTGTATGTGGCTGGTGCTGTAACTACTGTGCATAAATGTCTAAACACAATAATTAAGAAAATGAGGTAAAGGCTATATTAAATAGTTTGAAGTAAGCATTCCAAATTGTATATAAAATTAGAATGTTGTACCCCATAAAGGCATTAAAGTATACATGATCTACGTGTTTAAGACTTAATAAAAAAAAAAAAGAATAGAGAAGCAATAATCCAGTGTACTCAATTCTAATATGAAGGCAGGAGATGATATAATACAAGGAGTGTGGTAGGGAATGAGGGATCAGGGAAAGTGGAGGAGGGAGGGTGATGGGGGGTCATGGTATACGGCACACCTCTTGGGGGTGGGACACAATTATAAGAGGGATTTTACCTAACAAACGCAATCATGGAACCTAATTCTTTGTACCCTCAGTGAATCCTGAATTATATATATATGTATGTATGTATCAAAGACCTACTCATGAATCTTCAAAGTAATTTTATTTACAACAGCCCCAAACTAGGAACAAACCACATATCTCATAACCAGTGAATGAATAAACATACTGTAGTCTATCCATACAATTCAATACTAGGGGGCAAAAAAACAACAACAAAAAGAGAGTAAATTCTTAATAGGTACAATATCACGGATGGGTCCCGAACCCTCAGGCTGAACAGAAGATGCCCAAATCAAAATAGCACATTTACTATGTCTACAAATGCAGAGAACTGCAGACTAATGTCTGCTTCCAGAGGACACTGGAGGAGGAATGATTGACTACAAAGATGAGTGACATTTGGGGAATATTGACAATGCTCCATATTTTCTCTGTAATGGGGAACATATGCATGGGTGTGTATATTTATCAAAACTGACAGAATTGTGGACTTAAACTGACAGTATTTAATTATAAGTAATTTATACCTCAATATAGTTAATTAAATATAAAAACATAAAATGCTGTTGTTTAGCTCTGCTTGGAAAACTTAAAGCAAATGACAGTTGTCCTGAAGTGTGAAGGACATGGTCCGGGCTGCAGAGCTAGCGCACTGCTCCCAGCCTCCCCAGGGGACGCGGCTTGTAGCAGGTTCTTCCTCTGGTCCTAGCACTTGGACTCTCACCTCCTAGCAATCTTCTTTTCATCTTCTGCACTGGTTACCTTATTTCACAACAGAGTGGAAACTTAGTTTTTTTTCTGCCCTTTAACATTTTTAGACTGTTTATTAACTCTTTGAGGCATATTTGCTGTTTAGCAAGGAGATTAATTATAATATGAAGAGTTTATACTGACTTGAATTTACTCCAAGGATGAGTTGTTCCCATCCATCCTGGGTCATGATAGAACTGTATATCGTATGGAATTCAGTCAGGAAAACCACTTCAGTGATTCTTACGGATTGAATGAATTATATCAATTCTTGTAAAAATTCACCCCAATATTTTTGATGTTGCATTTTTTATTCTGTTTTGCATTTTACCTATGGGGGGGTGGGAACCCTCATAAAGTGCATTTTGCAGTTTCCTACTGACTATTCTCAGGTTCATTTTCCCATTGCTGTTAACCCTCTGTGAGCTAAGACTGTGCCGATTATCCTCAGTGTTTGGTTTCATGCCTGGCAGAGATACAAGTGTACAATAATGATTTGTGGACTACAATAAATGTTATTTGTTTTTTAATCTTATTTACACGAATGAGAGAGAGAGAGAAATTTTACTATCTGAAGGAGAAGTGCCCAAAGCTGGGAGTCTCATATGATGCACTGAGCACGTGAAAGGCAAGCTTCATCTGATCAACAGTATGGACTCGGGACGGCCCTGCCATGGCTGTAATTCCTGTGGGGGGTTCAGAGTTCAGTGCAGTTCCAAAGCATAAAGAAAACCAAACTTATTGAGAGCAATACTTTACCTTAAAAAGCCATGAAACCGATTAGCCTGGTGTTGTGACAAGGCCTATAGTTTCAGCTACTCAGGAGGCTGAGGCACGAGGATCCTTTGAGCCCAGGAGTTTGAGGTTACCGTGAGCTAAGCTGATGCCACGGCACTCTAACCTGGGCAACAGACTGAGACTGCCTCAAAAAAAAATCCATGAAAAAAAAATGGCAACACGCAAAGAAATGTCAAGACAAATACAAAAGGGTGTATTTGTATCTTTTTGACCCATCATCTTAAAGTGGGAGAGGATATTAATATAGTTTCACTCATCTTTGCTTTAGGTACCTCTTTGTTTGGAATATGGAATATCCCTGCACATGTTTAACTATCTTTGGAAAGAAAACCAGGACTAATTATTAAAGTGATTGTACAGTTTTGACATTTTGTCATCGTTGCACCTAATCACCAGTCCTGGTTGTCAGGAGGAGACGTCTTGTTTGCATTGCACTTTCATAAGTCACTTTTTAATTACAAGCATGGAAGCTAACCAAGATATTAAACTGGTGCAAAAGAGAAAGCAAGGTGAAGCCTTATCTCATCTGTAAAATGCAATGATTAGGTGTGCTATAGTCAGTAAGATACCATAGAAAATCAAATGATGAAATGGCTCATCATGATTCTGAATTAGGAAGGGGAAAAATATTTAACCACGTTTAATAGCAACACAAGAGCCAGGGAGCCAGGAGGAAATTGTAAAATGCACTTTACAAGGGTGTCTCTCACTTATGTTAAGAAATTGATTACAGCCACTTTTTAATAAGATTTCATATATTTCATGTATAGGTTAGAAGAAAAATCATACTAAGTTATACTCTTTATTCATAACTTTGGGTAATGTGTCACTGTTAGTCTTATTGTTTGAATGGCTGATCTGAAAAATAATCAAAAACTAACACACAAACCCTTGAATTAAAACTCAATTGAGAATGAAAAATGATCCCATAACCCTAAAGGGTGTTTTTCCTAAAATGCATCGACATTGTATTATTGCTTTAATAAAAATTTGTGTTATGCAACTGACCTATTTTTCTTTTGGTAGAGATTTTGCCTTCTGTATAAGAAAAATAAAAATTAAAGAAAAGGTCTTTCTCACAGTTGGACTTGCTTTACAAATATTCACTAGAAGACCATGGTTTGAGTATGTAAAAAATGTATGCAGAAACTGAAATAGTAATTGCATTTTAAAAATATTTCCCACTTTCCAGGTTATATGGCATTTTCACAATAAACATTACCAGCAATTAATTCTAATATGACCATTACCATCCCCATTTCATAGACGAAACAACTGTACAATGGTGACTTTAAATTGGTTCCTACCCTCTCTAGCTAGTACAAAACAGAACAAAGACTCAAGGTCTTCTGTCTCCAAGACTGAATTGTTGCTATCACTGCTCTAATCCATCTGTTGTTTGGGTCCAAACTCTCCATGATCAGTTTGGGAAAAGAGGCAAGAGAGACAGCTGATTGTACAAATCAGCCATAATTTTAGAAACAGCCTCAGCTTCTGATAATACTACAAGTATTCAGAATGTCACTGAAACTTATAGATGTGTCATGGTTTTAATGGTTTGTGTGCATGCCTGCCTCTGCCTTTACTAGAGTACACATTTCAAAACGAATCTTTTTAAAATAAGCTTGTTTGTGTAAAACGAGCTGTATTAGAGGAGAAAATTATTTAGGGTCTTAGGTTTCTTGCTAGAGAATTGCAAAACAACCTCTTCAAGATGAAAAATGTTTATCGTTTCATCCTGCCTTTAAATGCCGTCACACTCAAATTTTAACTTCGCATTGACCAGACTTTGTTGTAGTCAGTCTTTTTTCTGGTTAATTCTATCGGGGGAAGGGTCAAATAAGTATCTGCATTACTGAGAACTTTGAAAGTGAAAACTTCTTGCATGTGTTTCTGAACGTCCTGTATGGCACATAGGGATATTTAGGAATGACTGCTTTTATCGTAATTATATTTATGTGTCTTGAAATTTGGCACCCAGCAAAAGAGTCACCCTACATTTTGCTGTATCTGTGGCCTTTTTTCTCACTTGATTTATATCTCTTGACTCTTCTGAGTATTCACTATAACTCTCCTTCCTCTCATGAACTGATGCACAAAATATATGACTCTTTTTTTACTTCTGAGTGGGTCTTTGTGTTATCCCCTCAGCCTTATCCCATCTAAATCCCTCCAACTCACATAAGGACGTGTACGAATGGGTCCATGTTTTTTGTTGTCTTATATTATCTTGCTAAATTATTTGCCTGGAGAGAGAAACAAACACAAGTAGTGAAAGAATTCAAATTTGGGGCTGAATTCAAATCTGCCGGCCACCTACCCACTGTGTGAATTGTGGCAAGTTTCTTCAGTTTTCAGAGCACCACTTCTACCTCTGGGTGCATAAATGGAGAAGGGGGGTGCATGACAACACCTACGTCAAAGAGTTGTAAGAAATAGTCCATCAACATATAAAGCACTTAGCTAGGGGAACATAGCAGTGGTTTGGTAAATGATATCATAGTTTCATTAAAAATCATAATCTGGGCTTGGCACCTGTGGCTCAATCGGCTAAGGCTCCAGCCACGTACACCTAAGGTGGAGGGTTCGAATCCCCAGCCCGGCCCACCAAACAACAATGATGGCTGCAACCAAAAAATGGCCGGACGTTGTGGCTGGTGCCTGTGGTCCCAGCTACTTGGGAGGCGGAGGCAGGAGACTCGCCTGAGCCCAGGAGTTGGAGGTTGCTATGAGCTGTGATGCCATAGCACTCTACCCAGGGGGATAGCTTGAGGCTCCGTCTCAAAAAAAAAAACAAAAA
>CAUYQV010013949.1:0-11878 GCA_963574575.1 Galagoides demidoff
TGTGGTCCCAGCTACTTGGGAGGCAGAGGCAGGAGACTCGCTTGAACCCAGGAGTTGGAGGTTGCTATAAGCTGTGATGCCATGGCACTCTACCCAGGGGAACAGCTTGAGGCTCCGTCTCAAAAAAAAAAAAAAAAAAAAAGAGTTCTCATCATCACAAAAAATTATATATGAGGTAATATATATGTTAATTAGCTTGATTTAGCCATTTCACAATGTATACGTATATCAAAACATCATTTTGTACACCATAAATAAGTATATACAAGTTTTCCTTGTCAATTAAATAAATCCAAACTACCTGAGGCAGGCCTTAAAAAATACTCATGCCTAGGTCCTATGCCTAGGTAGTCTGATTAAATTGGCCTAGGGTGGCAGTGGGGGCATCAGGGTTTTTAAAAAGACTTCTCTGGGTGGTTGTACTGTGTAGCCAGAGCGGAGAATGAACCCCTGTGGCCTAACTTGACCTGTCCAGATTCAGCACAGTCACTTGTATGGACAAGCTTTTCTTTTTGTGAAACTTCCAGGTGTGGGCAACTTTTCTGGGTATAGACAACTTTGGAGAAATGCGTGCCTCTGGCTCCTTGTAGAGAGTGCTGTGTGGGGTCCAGCTGAGTTTTCTGTTTGAAAACATGATTCTATTCTAGGAATGAACTGAGTTCCACTATTGCTTTGCAGAGCAGGGATTTTCCTTTTCTGCTCTCTGGTTCTCAAGACCCATAACGACTATGATTGGGAAAGTGGGGAGCCAGGAGATGTCAGTCAAAGGCAGTTGTAGTGCCTGAATTTAACCAGGATGAGCTACATGCAGATTTAGGATTTCTGGAATAAGAAGATGAGATGACAGTAAAAATCACAATTTTTCTTCCCTAGTAAGAAGAAGCAGTAGTCTGCATTTGAACATAGTAAAAAAATAGTAAATCAAGGAAATCACTACTTGATAGCTCTAGTGATATCTCTCTTCATTTTCCCCCAGTGCTATGCAGTATCCTTAAATAATGATTGCAATACTTTTTATTAGAGCTACAAATATTCAGTTATCTTAGTATCCCAGCAGTTTCTTTTAATTTTATAGCAAGGCAATGTTGCAAGTGTTGGTAATAGATGTGTCCTTTCTGTAAAATTATTAATAAATTCCAGTTTGGAATTTTGTGTTTGTTACAAGCTTCATGAGGTTGTAATACATGTATAATCCAGAGTATATAAGAAAAAGACTGGGAATTTATTTTTATTTTATTATTATTATTTTTATTGAGACAGAATCTTACTTTGTTACCCTTGGTAGAGTGCCGAGCATTATAGCTCACAGCAACCACCAACTCTTGGGTTCAAGAAATTCTCTTGCCTCCCTAGTAGCTGGGACTACAGGTGCCCGACACAAAACCCAGCTATTTAAGACTGGGAATTTAAGATAATTATGATTAAAATGCTAAGGACGATAGTGGAAAAACGGACAACATGCAAGACCAGGTGAATAATATAGAAAGACAGATAGAAACTCTAAGAAATAATGAGATGGAAATGCCAGAAATAAAAAACACTGCATCAGAGGTGAAGAATGCCTTTAATAGGCTCATCAGTAGATTGGACATAACCAAGGAAAGAATCAAAGAGCTTGAAGATATGCCAACAGTGTTATGAGGAGACTGGAAAATTATTAGTAGGAGTTATATATATATGTATTTTAAAATTTTAAATTTTATCTACTTAAAATATTGTTCAGCTTAGGACTTCTTAGCACATTTGTAAAAGCAGGTTAAATCTGATAAAGTTTCTGATTTTCCTTTAGTAATCAGAGATGGTTTTTTACACCTGAAATAACATTCAGCAAAACAAAACATTATTAAATACTAATATTTGATAAAGGTTGCTTTGTATAATTTCTGTTAATTATACTTGTCCTGAAAAAGGTGTAATGCCATAATGATAAAAGTTTGATGTTTTAAGCTCTGATCTAATGATAAAATCCTATAAATTTTTATTTTCCAGTGCAGTTAATTACCTCTTTTTATATAACTAGTAATTCATAACTGTTATCTGTTAAAATATAAATAAACAGTAAGCAAATGCATTTAAGGGGAAAAATAAAAGAATTCATATTCTTAACTCCCCAAAACCACTCCCTCAGAGCATACAGCCTTGCTTTGGCAGAAAGCAGCTACAAGGCCTTCAGCCAGCTGCTGTACAGCAGCTGTGAAGGGTGGGGGGGATATATAACATGACAGGCTGCAGAAATAATAATAATAATAATAATAATAATAATAATAATAATAACCACTTTAATAGGATCTCGCACTTTGTGCTCAGAGCCAGGAAAATGAATTGGAATCGAATTCCCATAACTGTATCCCTTTATCTAGACTTTGTTCCCTATTCCTAATAATATTTCTAATGTACTAACAATTAATAATTGAATATTAGTTTCAAACTTATAAAATCATTATTACTAGTAATGCAAGGACATCAAGATATGACTCCTCCCTTAAGTATTCCCACATGCACTGTTCATAACAGAAACTTCACAGACATAAAAGCAAAGAGAAAAAAGAATTAAAAAACCCCCACCTAAAATGTAACACAATATGTAAAACTATAAGACAATTGCAACAGATGTGACACCTGCATAATGGGAATCCCAGAAGAAGAAACAGAAAGAACAGGAGAAATAGTTAAAGTAATAATGGTTGAGAATTTTTCTAAATTAATGACAGACATCAAATCACAGATCCAGAAACTCAGAGAATAACAAGCAGGATAAATGCCAAAAAATGTAAACTAAGCATATCATATTCAAATTGTAGAAAATCAAAGACAGAGAGGAAATCCTGAATGAAGCTAATGGAACGGAATCCCACTTACCTATATAGAAACTCCTCAGAAACTATGCAAGTAAGAATAAAGTACTTAAAGTGTTTAAAATCCATCAGTTTAGAATTCTGTATGAAGTGAAATTTACCCTCTAAAAGTGAAGGAAAAATAGACCATCTTAGGCAAAAAAAAAACTGAGGGAATTCATTGCCAGTAGACCTGCCTTGAAGGAATACTAGAAGTTCTTCAAGGAGAAAGAAAATGGTATAGGTTAGAAACTTGGATCTACATAAAGAAAGTATCAGAGAAAGAATAAAAGAAGGTAAAGTAAAATATTTTAATTTTTTATTAATAGTTGATCAACATGTAAAAGCTTGTTCAAAATAATAATAGCAACAATATTTTACATGATTATAGCTTATGGAAAAGTGAAATGTATAACAGCAATGTAGTAAGGATTGGAAGGGAGGGATTGGGACTGCTTTGTTATAAAGTACTTGTGCTATCTACGAAGTAGTATAGTGTAATTTGAAAGTGGACTTAGATTAGTTGTAAACTTTAGGGCAACAATAAAAAATAGAATCATATAAAATGCTCATTACAACCCGAGAAAGCAGGAATAAAAGGTGAAATATGAAAAAAATACCAATTGGCTAGGCACCTGTGGCTCAATTGGCTAAGGCGCCAACCACGTACACCTAAGGTGGCAGGTTCGAATCCCCTGCCTGGGCCCGCCAAACAACGATGGCTGCAACCAAAAAATGGCCGGGCGTTGTGGCAGGCGCCTGTGGTCCCAGCTACTTGGGAGGCGGAGGCAGGAGACTCGCTTGAGCCCAGGAGTTGGAGGTTGCTATGAGCTATGATGCCATGGCACTCTACCCAGGTGGATAGCTTGAGGTTCCGTCTCAAAAAATAAAAAAAAAAAAGGTCCCTTGAATAATAGTGTTGTGTCCCCCAAGAGGTATGTCACACACTGTGGTCCCCCACCTTCCTCCCTCCTTCCCTCTCTCCGTTCCCTTATTCTCCCTCTCCCACCATGTACCAGCATCACTTGTCCTCATATCAGAATTGAGTACATTGGATTCTTCTCCATTCTTGTGATAGCATTTGCCAATTTCTATGACACAAATACTCCCACTGTGGCCTATGTCAAACTACCACTGGTGTTAAAAAATGACTCACAAAACTTCTTTTTTAAAAAATTTTTTATTAAGGTAAAATATATGTATATAATTTATCTTTTTACCATTTTTAAGGAGTCACAGAATATCTGAAAATTCAACAGTTGGCTTTCATGAGCTGACTCTAGTATGTCACTGGTAAGATCTATCAATATTTGTTAAAAATTAAAACCGAGGCTCGGCGCCTGTGGCTCAATCGGCTAAGGCGCCAGCCACGTACACCTAAGGTGGTGGGTTCGAATCCCCAGCTCGGGCCCGCCAAACAACAATGATGGCTGCAACCAAAAAACGGCCAGGCGTTGTGGCGGGCGCCTGTGGTCCCAGCTACTTGGGAGGCGGAGGCAGGAGACTCGCTTGAGTCCAGGAGTTGGAGGTTGCTGTGAGCTGTGATGCCATGGCACTCTACCCAGGGGGATAGCTTGAGGCTCCGTCTAAAAAAAAAAAAATTAAAACCGAAAAATTAAAAAATATTTAATTCACCTAATACTAATAAACATATTTTAACAAAAATAACAACTTTTAAGACAAAATTAATTTAGTGAGATGAATGGCATTGTTTTAATCTTTGCAAATCTCTTAATGTGTAAATTAATAGAAAACAACTGAATTCTCATGTGTGTTTCTACATTCATTCTGTTGCCATTTGATATTTTGGTTGTGGCACATAAAGAAAAATTAGCCTCGTATATATCTGTAGTTAGAAGAGATGAATACTTTAGTAGCATTTTCAGATAAGTGTAGACATTCTGTGATATGGTACCAAACTCAATAAGTCATGGTTTCTTAAAGATTAGTGGCAATGTAGAATCTGAAACCGTATCAATGATGTTTTATATTTCTTTACAGTAAATTATCTTACACTCTGAGTTTTTACACATAGATGATTTTTAACTTTGTAGACCCCTTGAAACGGTTTCTGGGACCCCTAAAGGTCCATACTTTGAGAAATCCTATCCTAAGGGACAGGAGCAGAAAAAAGGTTTATTTCCCCACTACTATGAATTATCACACCTTCTTCCACTCTCTCTGCTTAGAAGGCAAAAATGGTTATGGTTGGTTTAGGTTGCAATTAATCTCTCTCCCCCCATCCTTTCCGTGTCCAACAGGAAAGCCCTTCATGTACGTCAATGCTACAGACCTGGATGATCCAGCCACTCCCAATGGCCAGCTTTTTTATGAAATTGTCATCCAGCTGCCCAAGATCAACAATGTCATGTACTTTCAGATCAACAACAAAACCGGGGCAATCTCACTTACCCGAGAAGGTACACTGAGGGGTGCCCTCTGGGACTTTCTTAGTCAGAACAAGGGACTGAGGTACATCTCTGAAAGTGTCTGTTTTCTTCTCACCAAAAACGTCCCATAGGAGCTCAGGAGTTGGATCCTGTTAAGAACCCTTCCTACAGTCTGGTGGTCTCAGTGAAAGACATGGGAGGCCAGAATGAGAATTCCTTCAGTGACACCGCATCAGTGGATATTATGGTGACGGAGAATATTTGGAAAGCACCAGCACCTGTGGAGATAGTAGAAAACTCAACAGCACCTCACCCCATCAAAGTCACTCAGGTAGTACCCAAGTAACCCTTGGAGACTACTAACTAAAAGGGCCTCACTCTGTGGAGCCCCACACTCATGGCCTCCACAGTCTCCACTGCTATGTGTATTTGATATATTTTTGCATAGCATAATTATAAAGCAAATGGAGTAGCCTCTGGCCCCAAGTCTCTGGACTTCACCACCATGGGCAGAAAGCTTAGATTCAGATATAAATTTGAGCTTTCAGGGAACCTCACATACCCTCACCAACATCTCTCAGTGTTGTTGTGAAGATTTACTGAGGTAGTATCTGTGAAAGTGGATAAAAGATGGTAATGATTATCATTAATATTAACAATAAAAGATAAAAAAAAGTTATAAAGTGATAGTCTGTAGTTCCCCTAAAATATTTTTTTAATGATACCATTATCTCTAAGGGACCCTGGAATGCTCCTCCCATCATATCTATTGTCTTATCTAAAGGGACTTTTCATTGAATATTGAGTTAATGAACTTCATCTTCAGGAAAAAAACAGAAAGGAATTGTGCTTTCTCAGCTAAGAAAGCTTGTTAGTCTTTATGACCATGAGAATTTCAGGTTTGGGCCCGAAAGTATTCCTAGCTATTATTCAAGTTATCCCATAGGGATTTGTAAATGCTAAAAGTAACTCATACACTTGGTTGCTCTTAGGGTTGTCAAAAAAAAGGAAATTCTGGGTGTCACACCCAATTTCTAGGCCTGAAACCCAATAAGAGGAGTGGAGCTATGTCCTGCTCTCTCAAGAAATCAGGCCAAGTTCTAAGGACACAAGACGAGCTCATGTTAGGACCAAGAACATAGTGTTTGGCATGGACAGTGGGTGATACTTAAATGACTAGCGAGGGACAAAGTCCTGTCTTTGGTACTTTCCCAGGCTGGTTTCAGGGAATAGTTAGGTGTGGAAATTTCAACTAGTTGTAGGATCTTGAGCAAGTCTCTTCAATTTATTTTGCTCTTCTTCATTTCTAAAATGGGGATAACAGTAGCCTCTACTTCATAGGACTGTTTGAGGATTAAATGAGGCAATCCATAAAATGTTTAGAATTACATCTGGCATGTGGTAAACCAATAATAAATAGTATTATTAACATCAGTATTAGATTATCTGAGAGGTCAGGCCTTGTTTACAAGGCAAGTACCCTGGTCTTATTAATCTTTTAACCTGAAAGTTATTGAAAGTTGAAAGTTATTCTTATCCCTGAAGTCTTTAAGACTAAATATTTAGGGGAGGAATGACTGTGCCTTATTTACAGATCATTTGTCTTACTAAAATAATTGCACAGAGAGGAGTCCAGAGTGGCCTCTCTTGCTCTTATTGACCTTCACCAGTGAGTTTTAGAAGGTCTTCATATATCATCTCTTACTTTTTGTTTCTTAAATCAATGTTTCATGGATATGAAGCTTTCACAGTGAGACTTCCAAAAGAAAACAACCCATAAACTCTTTAGAGGGTTCACAAAGAATTGTTATAGAGAAGAAAAGTTCCCTGGTGTGCTTTTTTATGAGCCGTATAACTTGGTGGGGAAAAAAAGCACTCATTTTAGGTTGAAAATGAAAAATGTAATTGAGTTGTTATAGGAAACCACAGACCTACAAACAAAGTTGCCAGAAATTTTAAATCAAGAACCAGAAAAATTGTTTGTTTCCTTTCTAGTTCTCTCTGCCTAAATGTATCTCTTTCCTCACGACTCACTTTGGGCCCGGTAGGTGAGGTGGAATGATCTTGGTGCACATTATTCCCTAGTGGACAAAGAGAAGCTACCGAGATTCCCATTTTCGATTGACCAGGAAGGAGACATTTATGTGACTCAACCCTTGGACCGGGAAGAAAAGGATTCAGTGAGTAAAGTGGGACAAGTTTCACAGGGAATAAGACAAAGTCCTATGTCCATCTGTAGTTGAGAACAAAATTGATTTTATTTAAAAATCAACTCTGCAATCCAGACCCCAGCATATTATTGGCTTTCAATGACCTTCTAATTTGGTAATTTTCCCATGATTCTGACCTATCTCATTTTTTTTCCTAAGGAAACTGAAAATAAAGGGGTAAATGAAATAGAAATGAAATACCTATTTTTCTCTGCCTTTTAAAGGGTGGTGGCAAGGGAGTCTTACCTTAACTCTTACCTTCCTGTTGTAGTATAATTTTTATGCAGTTGCAAAGGATGAACAAGGACAGCTACTTGCAAGGCCTCTGGAGATTCATGTAAAAGTTAAGGACATTAATGATAATCCACCTACGTGTCCATCTGCAGTGACTGTATTTGAGGTCCAGGAGAAAGAACCACTGGGTAAGAAATGAGAGCCGCTCAATGCTGTGTAATGTCCTCCCTATGCTAATTCTGCAATCCCTTTCTCTTCTCTGTTGGGTAAAGGGGGCAGGTAGATCTAACTGGGAGTCAATAATCCATGTCTCTAGTTCATATTGGGGTACTATTCTTACATAGGAACTTTATAATAACCACCAGTATTACCACTATTACTACTCCTACCACCCTTATTACTATCAGCAGTAGTATAACTACTTATACTAATATTCTATATATCTTCATAGGGATATCTCCTTTGCAGGAATTTCCCATAAATTATTTTATTTGGCCTCTAATAGGCTCATTAAAAAGATACAGTCTCATCAAGTTTGCTGAATAATTTAAATAAACATATACACCCAAAGTCAGATACCCCACAATAAGTAACCAATACCAAAGGAAGTTGACTTTTGAGCCTCCCTCTATCTAGGAAGCCAATAATACCAATAATAATTCAGGAGGCTGGTAGATGAAGTTCAAGTCCCATCTATTTTTATCCTTTTGGTCTTGACTTGCTACAGTTCACTGTGTCTCATGATAGCTTTAGTTTTGTACAGGAACAAATGGTATAAGAATGTTATGATTTCTGGGAGTTTAATGATTTTCTGGTTTGAGGACAACCCTTGTCTATTTTCCCTCTTGGTCTTGAGACCATTGGCTGAGCAGGCTGACATTTCTTGCAGTGTTTTGGTCTGTTGTGGTTTTAGCAGCCTCTGGGGAGTATCATTTCTAGGGCTTTTCTGCCCTTGTGGGCAGATTCTTACGTGCTCTGTGGATGTTCTCATTGTTTTCTTTTCATCTCTCTACTCCTTTCCCAGCACACACACCTTTGATGGGTGCTATCCTAGCAGCTTGGTGGGCGCTGCTTGACAGCTTATTTGCACTGTGCTCACTTGTTCTTTTGCTGTCACGTGCTGCCTACTGCCTCTGTGTTCAGCTTCATTCCTCTGTTTGTAACTCAAGGACTTACTGTCATAGCTTCCATTGGTTTATAAGTCTGTAACCTGGAGGCTGGCTGTACTGGGAGCCATTTTTAGAGTCTGCCTACTTCATTTGGGAAGAGGATAGTCCTCATTTTCTCAGACCCATGAGGAAGTCATTGTTGGTAGAATAAATTATTCAGGGCTCAGCATGCTATTGCCTCTCTAAGAGTGAGAATTTATTTTGTAAAGCTATCTGACAAAGTTTTTAACAGACCAAGAATTCTTATCAATCAAGGGACTGTATTCTATATATGTAGCCAGAGGAGGAAACAAGACAATGCTCCTGGCCTGGGGCCTTCCTATGAGCTGACGGTGGGCGCATAGAGGGAAACCTTGACCAAACTGCAGTTAAACCTTCCTTGGTGCTTTACATTCTCCTCTTTGGTATCTTGCATTAGCCAGTATCTTATAGGACTTGTGTCCCCAAGTCCTAGCAATATCAGTGTTGATTCTTGTATCTCACTTACAACCAGGTACTGCATATTCATACTAGACATTTAGCTTCTCATAAAAGCACAGCCTCCCCAAAGTGTTTTTGGATGCCCACAAGAAGATGTTGTGTTCACTCCTGAATTGAGTTGGGTTGTCACTAGGTTCCCAACCTCTGGTTCATGCACAAAGCCCTCCATTTCCACCAAAGTGTTTCCCCTGGTGCCAACAATCCACATGGGGTCTCGGACCAGTACGGTCCCTGTGGAGTGAACTAGTGCCCTTTGTGTTATGCTTGTTTGGTGAGTGGAAAGGGGTCCAAAGCAAAGGGCTGCTCAGATACCAAAGGACCTCAGAAGTTAGCAAGATATTCTTTCATTCCAACACATAGATGCTTTGCTTTCAAGAGCACATGCATGTCACAAAGGCTACCTAGTTGTGATGAATTTGAAAGTAAGCGGCTGCCACTGCAGTAGGAGGTATATCTCCTTCATCCTGTTGCTCAGGCTGTCCCTGCACCCAGCCCCTGAGACACATCTGCATGTGTTCAGCTCCGTTTTGTACATAACGACAGTGTGTCCCTTCCCCTCTCCCAACACCAAAGCAAAAACTCCTCCACATTTCCATTTAAGTCAGTGGATGCAAACACATATGGGGGAGGGGGTCTAAGTTTAACTGCGTCTTGAAGGGACTGGACAGAGGAACTCAAGTTTTAGCCCCTAGGCAGGATGCTTGCTGCATATAAAGAAACTATACCCCAATTCTCATTTCACAGAGAAAGAGCCAGAACCCATCAAAACTCACGCAGGACCTGTGCTCATGCCTGTGCTATGCCCTGTGTTATCTCTGGGAGGGAGTCATTTTCTGTAATTGTTCCATAAATTTACTTAGAAGCAATCCAGGGTTGGCTTCTCTTTGTTTAGGTATCCTGTTTGCCATGAGTATTAGTGTCCTGGGGCTGCCTTCACGAATCACCACAAATTTGGTGCTTTGAAACAACAGAAATTCATTCTTTCATTGTCTGTAGAGTATGAGCCTGAAGTTGCTGTGCAAGCAGGGCTATACTCCCCCCAGAGTCTCTAGGAGGATCTTTGCTTGCTCCTTCTGGCTTCCGTTGGCTCCTGGTGTTCCTGCTACTTGTGGCAGCACCACTGCAATCACTAACTTCCTCCTCCATATCATCTACTCTGCTATGTGCGTCTGTGTCCTCCCTTCTTGTGAGAGCACCTACAAGTGGATGTAGGGCTCCCCTAAATCCAGGATGATTTCATCTCAAGATCCTTAGCTATCTGCAAGGCCTTATTTCCAAATAAGGTCCCATGCTGAGTGTCCAGTAGACGTGAATTTTGGGGGATGCTATTTGTTATGGACTGAGTATCCCCCCAAATTCACATGGTGAAGTTCTAACTCCCAGTATCTCAGAATGTGAATGTATTTGGAGATAATGTATTTAAAGAGGTGGTTAAGGTAAAAGTTTAATAGATTATGTGGAACCTGTTGGATTTTTTTTTCTTCTCTGTAGGAAACATTATCGGGACTTTTACTGCCTATGACAAGGATGAAGAAAATCATGTCAATAGTATGTTATTCTACAGAATTGTGGAGCAAACTCCTCACATTCCTGAGGATGAACTCTTCTTGGTTGAAGCCCACACAGGAAAGTTCCAATTAGCTAAAAGATCCTTGAGAAAGCAAGATACTTCTCAGTACAACTTAACAGTAGAGGTGCATGACAATGGTTAGTGTTACACCTGCTGTCTTGAGTACAAATAATGGCTTTACTTCTAGCTATAACTTGTTTGGCTGCTGTAACCCTGGTATATTACAGAGTGATACCATGTAGACAATCCTTGCTTCCTTTGTGAAACACATGCAACACAGAGACACCTAGGTTCAAGGTTGTAAAGGCCAGAGTTGTAGCCTAGGCAACATCATTGTGTAGGTCCAGGTTCTCTGAGAAGCAGATGCTTAAAATAAATTAAACATTTAAGGATTTCATTAGGAGGATGCCTTAGAGAATGGAGAGAGGGCAGAGAGGATGTAGGAGAGCTGTTAAACCACAGCATAAACCTGACCCTGAGCGAAGGAGAGAGCAGGAGGAAGGGCTGGTGGGAATGCCCTAGACCACTGAACAGCCTAAAGTTCAATAAGGCTGTTGTGGGGGGGGGCCCAAGTTGCCTGTCAAAGGAGTTCATGATCTCTGTGAATGAGCTTTGCTCAGTCACTGGCTGCAGCAGTCCATGGCAAGCAAGACCTTGGTGCAAATGCAGTGATGGATTTCAGACCAGCAGTGAGGTCATCATCAGTTAATATCCCCGTTGCTGGAGGTCTGCCAGTCACATTCTGCAGACCAGCACCATGAATAGGAAAGTTGTGTTTCCTAATTCTTGCTTCCAGACTCAAAGCAAGAATCTGTATGAAAGTGGAAGAGAAATGAATGTCTTGGGAAGTTCTGTCTTCCCCTATCAGCTTCCAGTTGGTCATTTGAGAGGAGCAGGAGACATTCTTCCTTACTCTTTATATAATTTCAGATCAAGTAGTTCTTAATCCCTGTTGGGTTACAAGATGCTTTGAAATCTGATGGAAACTCTG
>CAUYQV010013952.1:0-31774 GCA_963574575.1 Galagoides demidoff
GTTGTGGCGGGCGCCTGTGGTCCCAGCTACTTGGGAGGCAGAGGCAGGAGACTTGCTTGAGCCCAGGAGTTGGAGGTTGCTGTGAGCTGTGATGCCATGGCACTCTACCCAGGGGGACAGCTTGAGGCTCCGTCTCAAAAAAAAAAAAAAAAAAAGAAAGTCAAGGTTATTTCTTCTTGTTTTTCCTCTGAGTATGTCTCATTTTTTTCTACTTCCTTCAAGGTTTTCTCTTTTCATTTGTTATCTATCATATTTAACAAGTTATCCCCAAACAATTTATTAAATAAAAAAATAAAGTTTCACTGAGATTGGAGGGGCCACTCATAAGATGGCTCACTTTACTAATTATCTGCCACAGGCATTAATTAGTTCTTTGCTGCTTGTTAGCAGAAGTCCCATATTTCATTTGTGGACCTCTCCATGGGTCTGCTTGAATCAGCTGATGATATGGCATTTGACTTCTTCCCAAGAGATGCAAGAGTGAAAACGGAGTCAGCCCCACCATCTTGTACAACCTCATCTTAACTCACTCACTGTCCCTTTGCCATTTTTTTTTATCATAAGGGAGTCACTAACTAAATCCAGCCTGTATTGAAGGGGAGAGAAATCACATATCACCTCTTTAAGGAAGGGGTATTAAAGAATTTGTAGACATGTTTAAAACCACCATGATTTTCCCTTTTGTTTTCATACAGTTGATTATGCTATGCCTAGGATTTTCTATTTTTGTTTTTTACTTATCCTTAGGGTTCATTAAGCATCTTAAATCTGTGAGTTAATATTTCTCATCATTTAATCATTGTTTTTTTCAATTTTTTTTCTGCCCCATTATCTGTCTTTTGCTTCTGGGACTCCAAATACCATACACTTTAAACAGCTTAGCATTATTCCACAGTTTACTAATGCTCTATTCATTATTTTTCAATCATTTTTCATTCTCGGTTTTTGTTTGAATAATTGGTCTAGATCTAGCTTCAAATTTCACTTACCTTTTTTTTTTTTGTTTTGCAGTATCTAAGACCACACATGAATTCTTTATTTCAAATAATGATTTTTGGATTTCTATTATTTCCACTTAATTTAATTTAGAGTTACTATATCTCTTCTGAAACACTCTGTCTCTTCACCCTTTCTTAAAAATATATTTTAAAAAATTCTTAAAAATACATACTTATAGATTGAGGAGGGAGCAAGATGGCAGCCAAGTAATAGATTTTGCAACCAGGTGCAGTGAGATTGGAGAGAGAAGACTCCAGGTGTCTCTGGCTTGGGGGCTCTGCCCATAAACATCCCTTTGGGGACACAGGGAGACAGTGATAGACTTCTGAACCCCAAGAGGAGGACAAAGCAGTGGAGAAGTTGGAAGTTTTGTTTGGTCTGAGGCTGCCACAGCTGTAACTACAACAGCAGTGAGACTGCAGACAGGGAAGGCCTTCCTTGTGGGTTGTTTTGTATTTCTGGACTTGGACACTGGGTTGAATTACCTTGGGAGAACTTGGGTGAGAGTGTGGGTGACTTTAAGTGTTTCCAGGGTCTGGGACTGAGCTGCTGGGCCAGAACAGAGCTAACATTGTTTGGCTCTAGGCCGTGAGCACAGCCATTATGGGAGAACTTCCCTGCAGGCTCTGCCCTCAGGGTCACAGAGTGAGGCTCAGGCTGAGAGCCCTTGGGTGAGTGAGCTAGTGATTGTGAATAGCACTAAAGACCAGGACTGTGATGCTGGTCTTTCAGTATTTGGCAGTGTGAGGGCTGCCTAGAAGCCTCAGCCCTCAGGAGCATAGAGAGGTTTTGGCACACCAGATAAGCAGGCAGCCACTTCAGGAGAGATCCCAGTGACAAGTGCTTTCCTGGGAAAGCTTCTCTCTAGCCAAGGTTAACAGTTTAAGTGTCCTTTAAGTGGGCTGAGGAGAGATTCAGGCTCTCAACCCTGTGGGGCTTGAGTGCAAAGAAGTCAGCAGAGGCCTCCAGTCTCCATCTCATACAGCTGTATCAGCATCATGACTGGTATCTCATACCCCGGAAGATCACCTGTTTCCCAGACAGTGTTCAGGAAGATATATATACTGTTTTGTTTTTGTTTTTATTTCAACATTTCCCCCCTAGATTTTTCTTTTTTTCTTTCTTCATTTTTCTAGTTTAGATATAATTTTCCATTGTTGCCTTCCTTAATAATAAGAACTTCATTTTTGCTAGTGTTTCTGCTGCTATTGTTTGGTTTTTCCTCCAATTTTATCATGTAAGGTTTTCTGTTTGTTTGTTTTGGTCTGATTTATAGTATTTTTGTATTTCCTCTCTATTTGGTGGAGGTGGGATACCTTGTCTGCTCAGGATGACAAAGAGCTTCTGACCTCAAGGGAACCACTTATCCCAGCACCCCCAGAGGTTGGAGGTTTTTAAGGTGTGGGTCAAACTACTCTACCCTACTGTACACCTTTATTACTCCTGTCTCCTTCTTTCTGTGCCTCTCTTCTTATTGTCAATATTCCCTTTTATTCACCCCCTCTCCTTTCTCTTTTTTCTTTTTTAAAAATCTTTTTTTCCTTCTTGCTCTTCAATCTGCTCATCCTTTTAGTCCTAAACTAAAAGGACTCATCGAAGCCTTAGGCCAGAGGCACAGTAACTTAAAGAGCAAAAGGAAGTGAAAGGAAAATTAAGGCAAGGAAACACATGAAAGAAAACACTCATGAGGAAGATTCAGCAGAAAAATCCTGGCAACATGAGAAACCAGTACAGAGCAACCCCCCCCCCCCCAGGGACCATGGGGTAGCTACTGCAGAGGATTCTACCTCTAAAGAAATATTAGGAATGACAGAAGGGGGATTTAAAATACAGATGATGGAAACAATGAAGGAAATTGCTGAGAAAGTGGAAAATAACCAAAAGGAAATCCAAAAACAGAATCAAAGAAGAGATGAATGATATGAAAAATATAGAAAGGATATAGCAGAGCTGAAAGAATTGAAGCAGTCAATTAGATGCAAAAGAAAGTATCAATAACAGATTAGACCATGCAGAAGAAAGAATCTCAGCAATAGAAGACAAAGCTCTTGAGATAACTCATAGAGTTAAAGAGGCAGAAAAAAGAGAGAGAAAGAAAAATATTCACTAACAGAATTATGGGACTTTATGAAGCATTCAAACATGAGTTATAGATACCCCAGAAGGGCAAGAAGAATGCCCCAGAGGAATGGAAGCCATACTAGAGAATATTATAAATGAAAATTTCCCAAATATTCTGACACACTCCTTTTAGAGGGATATCAGACCCCAGGTCACTTCAACTCAAAAATAGCTCCTCCAAGTCACATTGTGATGAATCTGTCCAAAGTCAAGACAAAAGAAAAGATTTTGTAAGCTGCCAGGAGTAAGCACCAGTTGACCAATAGGGATGAATCCATCAGGGTGACTGCAGACTTCTCTAATGAAACTTTTCAAGCCAGAAGACAATGGTCATCTCCCCTTAATCTACTTAAACAAAACAATTTCTAGCTCAGAATTCTATATCCTTAGCTTAACTAAGCTAAGCTTTAAAATTGAGGGAGAAATCAAATATTTTACTGGTATATAAACATTGAGGAAATTTGCCACAAGACCAGCTCTCCAGGAAATACTTCAACCTGTTCTACACACTGACCATCACAATGGACCACCAGCAAAGTAAGCACCCAGAAATTAAAGGACAGAACCTAGCTTTCACAATGATGGAAAAGATAAAACTAAGCAATAGACTTTCACAAAATAAGATGAATGGAACACTACCACACTTATCAACTATTTCAATAAATGTTAATGGTATGAATTCCCCACTAAAGAGGCATAGATTAGCTGATTGGATTAAAAAACACAAGATATTTATTTGCTGTCTTCAGGAAATACACCTACCCTCAAAAGACAAATTAAAACTCGGAGTTAAGGGTTGGAAGACAATTTTTCAGGCAAATGGAATTCAGAAGAAAAGAGGGGTTGTAATCTTATTTTCAGATACATGTGGATTTAAAGCAACTAAAGTCAAAAAAGACAAAGATGGTCACTTTATATTGGTCAAGGGAAAAATACAATAAGAAGACATTTCAATTCTAAATATTTATGCACCCAATTTAAATGCTCCCAGATTCTTGAAACAGACGTTACTCAGTCTGAACAATATGATATCCTACAATACCATAATAACAGGGGACTTTAATACTCCTCTAACAGAGCTGAACAGATCCTGTAAACAGAAATTAAACAAAGATATAAGGGACTTAAATGAGACCATAGAACAACTGTGCTTGATAGACTCAGATAGAGCACTCCATCCCAAAGATAAAGAATATACATTCTTTTCATCACCCCATGGAACATTCTCCAAAATTGATCATATCCTAGGACACAAAACAAACCTCAACAGAATCAAAAGAATTGAAATTTTACCTTGTATGTTCTCAGACTACAAGGCATTAAAGGTGGAACTCAAATCCAACTAAAAGGTTCAACCCCACACAAAGGCATGGAAATTAAATAACCTTATGCTGAATGACAGTTGGGTGCAGGAAGAAATAAAAGAGGAAATCATTAACTTCCTTGAGCATAACAACAATGAAGATACCAGCTACCAAAACCTGTGGGAAACAGCAAAAGCTGTCCTGAGAAGAAAATTTATCACTTTCAGATGTACATCTGAAAAACAGAAAGAAAGCACATCAACAAACTCAGAAGCATTCTTATGGAATTGGAAAAAGAAGAGCAATCTAACCCAGCAGAAGAAAAGAAATATCCAAAATTAAATCAGAGATTAATGAAATTAAAACAAAAAAACAAAAAAAATTCAGAAAATTAATGAAACGAGTTTTTTTTTTTTGAAAAAATGAATAAAATAGATAAACCTTTGGTCAGACTAACTAGAAATGGAAAAGTAAAATCTCTAGTAAACTCAATTAGAAATGATAAAGGGGAAATAACAACAGATGTCACAGAGATACAAGAGATTATCTCTGAATACTACCAGAAACTCTATGCCCAGAAACTTGACAATGTGGAGGAAATGGATCAATATTTGGAATCACAACCTCTCCCCAGACTTAGCCAGGAAGAAATAGATCTCCTGAACAGACAGACCAATTTCAAGCACTGAGATCAAAGGAACAATAAAAAAATCTACTAACAAAAATAATGCCCTGGTCTGGATGGCTTCACACCAGAATTCTATCAAACCTTCAAAGAAGAGCTTATTCCCATACTGCACAAATTATTCCAAAAAATTGAGGAGGGAGAAATCTTTCCCAACACGTTCTATGAAGCAAACATTACCCTGATACCAAAACCAGGAAAAGACCCAACTAAAAAGGAGAACTTCAGACCAATTTCACTAATGAATGTAGATGCAAAAATTCTCAACAAAATACCAGCCAATAGATTACAGCTTATCATCAAAAAAGTCATACATCATGATCAAGTAGGTTTCATCCCAGGGATGCAAAGCTGTTTTAACATACACAAGTCATAAACGCTATCCACTGTATTAACAGAAGCAAAAACAAAGATCAAATGATCCTCTCAATAGATGCAGAAAAATCATTTGATAAAATCCAGCATCCTTTTCTAATTAGAACACTGAAGAGTACAGGCATGGGTGACACATTTCTTAAACTGATCGAATCTATCTATGACAAACCCACAGCTAATGTTTTACTGAATGGAGTAAAACTGAATGCTTTTCCTCTTAGAACTGGAACCAGACAAGGTTGTCCTCTACTGCCATTACTATTCAACATAGTTCTGGAAGTTCTAGCCAATACAATTAGAAAGAGAAGGAAATAAAGGGCATCCAAATGGGAGCAAAGGAGGCCAACTCTCCCTCTTTGCTGATGATTTGATCTTATACTTAGAGAATCCCAAAGACTCAACCACAAGACTCCTGGTAGTCATCAAAAAATTCAGTGATGTCTCAGGGTATAAAATCAATGTCCACAAGTCAGTAGCCTTTGTATATGCCAATAACAGCCAAGATGAGAGGTTAATTAAGGACACAACTCCCTTCACCATAGCCTCAAAGAAAATGAAGTACCTAGGAATGTACCTAACAAAAGAGGTGAAGGACATCTATAAAGAAAATTATGAAACCCTAAGAAAAGAAATAGCAGAGGATATTAACAAATGGAAGGAACATACCATGCTCTTGACTGGGAAGAATCAACATTGTTAAAATGTCTATACTTCCCAAAGCAATCTACAGATTCAATGCTATCTCTATTAAAATACCAACATCATACTTTCAAGACTTGGCAAAAATAATTCTTTGTTTTGCATGGAACCAGAAAAAAGCCTGTATAGTTAAGGCAGTTCTTAGTAACAAAAACAAAACCCGGGGCATCAGCATACCAGACTTTAGGCTGTATTGCAAGGCCATAGTGGTCAAGACAGCATGTTACTGGCACAAAAATAGAGACATAGATGTTTGGAATCAAATAGGAAATGAAACTAACATCTTATAGCCACCTAATCTTTGATAAACCAAACAAGAATGTCCACTGGGGGAAAGAGTCCCTATTCAATAAATGGTGCTGAGAGAACTGGATATCCACATGTAAAAGACTGAAACTGGACCTGCACCTTTCTCTACTCACAAAAATTGATTTGAGATGGATAAAAGATCTAAATTTAAGCCATGAAACAATAAAAATTCTCAAAGAAAGTACAGGAAAAACACTTGATGATATTGGCCTGGGGAAAGACTTTATGAAGAAGACTTCTGTGGCAATTGCAACAACAACAAAAATAAACAAATAGGACTTAATTAAACTGAAAAGCTTCTGTATAGCTAAGGCAACAACAACCAAGGCAAATAGACAACCTACACAATGGGAAAGGATATTTGCATATTTTAAATCAGACAAAAGCTTGATAACTAGGAATTATAGAGAACTCAAATTACTGCACATGAAAACCAACAATCCCATATATTAATGGGCAAGACATGAATAGAACCTTCTCTAAAGAAGACAGACGAATGGCGAACAAACATGAAAAAATGCTCATCATCCCTAATTATTAGAGAAATACAAATCAAAACAACCCTGAGATGTCATCTAACCCCAGTGAGAATGGCCAACATCACAAAATCTCAAAACTGCAGATGCTGGCATGAATGTGGAGAGAAGGGAACACTTTTACACTGCCGGTGGGACTGCAAACTGATACAACCTTTTTGGAAGGAAGTATGGAGAACCCTTAAAGAACTCAAGCTAGACCTCCCATTTGATCCTGCAATCCCATTACTGGGAATCTACCCAGAAGAAAAAAATCCTTTTACCATAAGGACACTTGCACTAGACTGTTTATTGCAGCTCAATTTACAATTGCCAAAATGTGGAAACAGCCTAAATGCCCATCAACCCAGGAATGGATTAACAAGCTGTGGTATATGTATACCATGGAATACTATTCAGCCATTAAAAAAGATGGAGACTTTACAGCCTTTGTGTTAACCTGGATGGAGGTGGAACACATTATTCTTAGTAAAGCATCTCAAGAATGTATAAGCATGAATCCTATGTACTCAATTTTGATGTGAGGACAACTAATGATCTAGTATACAGTGGGGGATGGGGAAGGGGAGAGCAGAGAGAGAGAGAGAAGGAGGGAGGGAGTGGGGGAAGGGGAGAGCAGAGAGACAGAGAAGGAGGAAGGGGATGAGAGAAAGGAAGAGCAGAGAGAGGGAAGGAGGGAGGGGGTGAGGGTCTTGGTGTGTGACACCTTTGAGGGCAAGACACAGTTATAAGAGGGACTTTACCTAACTAATGCAATCAGTGTAACCTGGTTTCTTGTACCCTCAATGAATCCCCAACAATTAAAAAAAAAAGAAGTAGAAAAAATATATATTTATAATAATGTTTTTAAAGTACTCTTCTGCTTATTCTAATAACCAGGTAATCTATGGGTTTGATTTTAGTGACTATTTTTTCTCTTGATTATGGGTCAGACTTTCAGTGGTATGTTATAAATATTTAAAACTCAGCTCTCAGCTGGGTGCTGTGACTCACATCTGTAATCTTAGCACTCCGGGAGGCTGAGGTGGGTGGGGATAGCTTGAGCTCATGAGTTTAAGACCAGCCTGAGCAAAAGTGAGACCCTGTCTCTATTAAAAATAGGGGAAAAAAAAAACCTAGGCAAGAGGATCCCTTGAACCCAAGAGTTGGAGGTTGCTGTGATCTATGACGCCATGGAAATCTATCAAGGGCAACAGCTTGCGACTCTGTCTCAAAAATAAATAAATACAGGGCAGTGCCTGTGGCTCAAGGAGTAGGGTGCTGGCCCCATATACCAGGGGTGGCAGGTTCAAGCCGGGCCCTGACCAAAACTGCAAAAAAAGAAAAGAAAAATAAATAAATAAATCCTCAGCTTTCTGAAGGAAGCAGCAGTTCTGATTTGGCACTTGCCAATTTCCATTGTGCAAATACCTACTGAAGCTGAGTTCAAGCTACCAACAAAATATAACATAACAGAACCGAGAGTTAGAAAAAGATGTTCATAGTTGGCTCTTGTGAACAGAGCTGGCTCCAGCACACGGCTTCATATTTTTCTACTTCTTCGTCTCTATAAAATTTAAAATATTTTTTCTGAATGCAGTCTGTTATAAAAGTAGGGATTGAAATATAATTCTTGCTTATTTATTTCACAGAGAGTATAAGAACTTTTCTGTGTGTGGTAGTTAGAGCAAGGGGCAGATCAACCAGATTCTTCCGAGGTTGAGTTGATTGGTGCTGGGCTTCAGCTTTAATTAGGTGAGTTCACCTATGACTTGACTCAAGTGCTATGAGCAGCTCTTTGATCTTTTTATTTGAGCTGGGAAAGGGTTTGGCTGCAGTTTGAGCTGGTCTTTTGGTCCATCTTTGGATTCGGTTCTGGCAGGGCCTTTGAAGTCAAGGGCTTGGAAGAATGCCTAGCATCCCATGATTTATTCTCTCCCTCTCAGGCAGTGCAGCTTAGTGGTTAAACCCAGAGGTTGTGGAGTCAGGCTGCTTGGATTGGGATCTAAGCTCCTCTCCTTAGCAGTTGTGTGACTTTGAACAAGACTCAGCCTGTCTCAGTCTCTGTTTCCTAAGTGAGAAATGGGGATGATGCTTTTCTGGTGGGGTTGTGAGGAGGAAACGAGATGAGCTATGTGATGTGACTAGTCTAGTGCCTGACACAGTAACCTCCCCTTACATGGTAGTTACCCCAACATGCCGAAATCAGAGCACTCTCTTTTGGAGGAGCTGCCTTAGGCCCATCTCTTACCCATGAACACCAAAAGGGGGCCTTGTCGGGGCTTTAGTTTACCCATAATTTCTGCCTACTCTTCAGCAAAGCTGTGACCCAAAATAATATTGCTTGCTATGGACAATTGGCATCTTCCCCTTAAGCTTATATAAAAGTGTGACTAAGAGGACTGTTATGGGTTGAATTGTTCATCCCCCACCAAATATGTTGAAGTCCTAACCCCTCATACCTCAGAGTATGACTTTATTTGGAAATAAGTTGTTAAGGTGGGGTCCTTAGGTAAGCCCTCATCCGGTGTGACTGGTCTCCTTATTCGAGTGGGAATTTGGACACGGACACCTTCAGGGAAGGCGATGTGAAGACACACAGGGAGCAGGCCGGGTAAAGATGGGGGTTTAGAGGGATACAGCTAGGATCTCCAACTACTGCCAAGGGTGGGGAGAGGCAAGGAAGGTTACTACTACTGAGAGTCTCGGAGGCAGGATGGCCCTGATAGTGCCTTGATCTCAGACTTTTCGCTTCCAGAACTATCAGACAATAAAGTCACCCAGTTTGTGGTACTTTGTCACAACAACCCTAAGATTAAGGTGACCAGATTTTAACATTGGTAAAGCGGGACACCATTGACAGGGGGTTGGGGTGGGGGGGTGGATCGTGTCTGGGTGGGGGGTGGGCGGTGCAAGCTCCTGACAACGATCCAAACAATGATAAGCAGTTCTCCATAATCACTTCTCAACAATTATTTGTTATTATTACAGTTTAACATTATAAAATTAACAAATATAACATAAAACTCATATCCTGGCGAAATAGCCACATGGCAGCTGAAAACTGTATATTCCCTTACTGTTCTCCCGCCTGTTAGTGCATTCTTTCCAAAAATCGGGACTTTTTAAAAATACCATGGGACACAGGACAAATTGTTCAAAAGCAGGACGTCTGGTCACCCTACCTAAGATGCTAATACAAGCACCTTGAAGACATGTTACTTTTATTGACCCTAATATACAACTGTGCACAAATGCCTGGAGCTACTCTGTTCTCTGCGCCCCTCAATCTGAGTTTGTTCCTCTGGGCCCTCCTCAGTGAAGGATCTCAAGCTGTCCTACCCCCGCCTATGCAGAGGAGCAGCTACTCCATCCCACCCTGCTCTCATCTTCCAGGAACCACTTCCATCCTTTGGCCACACAGGGGGACCCTGCACTCCAGGGAAGCAAACTCCTCTTGAGTCCCTCCTGTGTGCCTGTATTAGACAGTCACTGCTCCATGGAATTCACAGTCCCCACCTCCCTCAGGAAGGTGCTGCCAGCCCCCAGGCCACCTGTGAAGACCCTGAGGTGCACAGAGGGTGGGTAACCTGCCCAAAGCCAGACAGCGCATGAGGGGAATATTAGCAGTCAGGTTCAGGTGTGACCCAAGCCTTCCTCCGCACATCCCCAGGCTGGTACAGAGCTGCTGGCCACCACCCCGCCTCCCTCTGTTCTCACAGAGCTTGTCCCAGCATGTCTGCCTGAGCCAGGGGCAGGACTCTCCTACAGCCTTTGTGTATTCTTGCTGGAGTAGCATGCTCCCTTCCTGGTGGCTCTAGTTGGGTGGGAGGGTTCCCCCAGCTATGATGGTCTTTTCCTGCAACAGTCTTTTCCTGCGCCTCTGGCTGAGCTCACCGCAGGGATAAACACGTTGGGAAACAGAGCTGCAGCTTGTGAAGACAGTGTGTCCTCTTAAAAAAAAATCACTTATCCTGATGTTAGTTGATTGCATAACATCCTATTAATTTTTCCTCTTTTCTACCATATGACCTGGAAACTCTGCTGAAAGCTGCCTGGATCTGGGTGGGGTGGACAGGGCCCTGGGAGGCCTGGGGCCCAGCTCTGGCTTGTCCCCTTTCTTCTTGTGTGACTTGGGCAGCGTGTCCTTTATGTTGATAGCAGTAATGATGGCTCCATTTCCCTGAGTACCTGCTATACTCTGCGCTCTTTGCACAAGTCACCTCATTCATCTTCAAAGGCCCCTGTGAGGTGGGATGGGGGACACTACCAAATGAGGTCAAAAAGGCGGGGTGACTCCACCCAGACCAGCCCAGGAATACTGTCAGGGCTGAGATTTAAGTCAAGGCAGGTGCCCAAGTTGGTTTCACTACACCATGCTGCTGCCCCTTAAGGATTGGACCAGATGGCTTTTAGGCCCTTTCCAGCTTGTTGGTCAACAGCTATCTAATAAACAGAGAATACACACACTGGGTTCCATTCTGGTTTTCTTGAATATCTTTTCTCCATCCAACTCCCAGCAACCCTTTACTGGGTACATCAGACCATAGCCCTTGTCACAATCTGCAAGGGCCTTATTGTTTACTTGTTTACCATCTTCTCACAGCTGAATTCCCAGCACAGAGAACAGAGCCCAGCACATAATAGGTGTTTGAGCAGTAGTTACTGAGGGAGTTGGATCAGTATGGCCTGGTGTCTGAGTTGAGAGGTGAGGAGCGGGCAGGGTAGGTGAGTTTGCAAGGAGAGCTTGGGGGAGGTCCTGCCTGAATGTCAGTTGCAGAAATGTAGAAAGTATGTGAAGTCGGTCTTTGGTTCCCAGGCTGACTCCCTTCACTGTCATCCCGAGCCCATCTCTGCCAGATGTTGGCTCTTTCTCACCAAGGCTTTATCTGATAAGCTGTTTTTGCCTCTCTCAAAGGCATAGCTATATTTTAACAAGATCAGACCCAAATATAAAGTACTGGGAATCCCAAGGGATGTGATGATGATGGGGAAAGTTTAGAAATTGTGAAACACTAAAGGAAACATATTTCAGGGCAATTAGTGTCTAAGCAGGACCTCAAAGCCCTCCACGTGTGCAGTGACTCCAGAGTGGGACAGCCACCTGGTGTTCTGATTCACCCATCCTAACTCATTTGATCACAATGGATCAGAAACTCAGAGGAGTAACTTACCTGAGGTCACAGGTACCTTCACAGGTAAGCAAGACAAGCACCTGCGCTTCATGCCCAGTCCTTCTCACCCCCAGTTTGCTGCTCCCTGGTTGTTTACTGAAGTGTGCTGCTGCAGAGGGGGCTGGAGGCTGGGCATTGAGTAGGAAGAATCCAGGCACCCCACCCACCTCCTCCAGATAAGCTGGTTTACATGTTGGAGTCTATTTAGAGAAAGGGATCCAGCTTCCACTTCCCTCACGCATTTTTCTTTTTCTAATATTGAAGTGGACCTGGGGTACTCTGGCAGCACATAGGAGGGGCCCTGCTCACTCCTGGGGAGCTGGAAGACTTCCCAGGGCCACTTACATTTGAGCCACTTAATGAATGATGCATATTCCCGTGCTATTTTTCAGCCACCATTCAAGACCTTCGTCACTGACGGTCCAGTGGAAACATAATGCAAGCCATGGGTGTATGACTTTATTTAAAAGTATTAACAAATACTCTAATGAAGAAATAGTTTCAATATTTGGCAAATCTAATAAACCACAGAAAAAAATAACAAGTACTCTGCAATACATTTAATCAGGCCAGGAGGAAAGTAATAACACAATCTATCAAGGACAATATGAGGAAAACAACTTATAGAGACCAGGCACAGGGGTGTGTGCCTGTAGTCACAGCTACTTGGGAGGCTGAGGTGGGAGGATCACTTGAGCCCAGAAGTTTAAAGCCTGGGCAACATAGCAAGACCCTAATCTCTTAAAAAATAAGGAAAATTTATAGACTAATCTCAATTATACACATACATGTGAAATCATAGAAAAAGATGAGGAAAGTAAACCCACATTTTAAAAAGATGGAAAATAATAAAGAGCAGAACCCAATAAAATCAAACCAGACAAAGAAGAAAATTCACAAAGTCAAAAGGAAAATATCAATTGTTCTTTGAAAATATCAGTTAGCTATACTGATTAACAAGAAAGAGAACACACATGGCTAGAGTTAGACCCTCATTCAGAGATGAGGGTCTTGCTATGTTGCCCAGATTATCATTGCAGGTTCTACAGATATTAATATGAGTCACATTTATAAGGTGAAATTTTCTAGTGGCTACATTAAAAAAGTAAAAAGAATTAAGGTGGAATTAATTTTGGCATATTTTATTTAACTCACTATGCCCCCAATATTAATATTTCAGCATGTAATCAATGTAAAAGTTATTCATATTTATTACATTCTTTCGATACTAAGTCTTCAAAATCTCATGTGTATTTTTACACTTAGAGCACATATCAATTTGGATGCTTAATTTTCATCAGAAATACTTGATCACAGTGTTTGGATTTCATAAAATTTATAGTTAAAAAGTACTCGCATTGTTGGAAACATATTAAAAAGTTTCCTAATAAGTGAATCAGGTATTGGTTTTTAAACTTAAGGGAATTAAAATTAAATACAATTAAAAGTTCAGTTCTCAGTGACTAGCCACATGGCCAGGGCTTGGCAGCCACAGCACAGACGTACACAGGGATCTTAAATTTGTCTCTAGCCCCGTACTCACTTTTCCAGGCCCTCCACCTCTCCCAGCTCCCTGATGCCACTTTCCCGAAGACCACTCTTTCTGGCCACACCTCCAGGCTCCACCCCTTCCCAAACCCCACCTCTAAGGAATCCTCCCCGGGAAGGATCCTAGAAGCCTCCCCGAGCCATTCCCATCTCTAAGCCTCAGTTTTTCATCCATACAGGAGGGGGTTGGACTACACAGGCATCCTGACCCTGACAGGCTCTGCCTCTCCTTATGGCCTTTGTCATTCCCCGACCCCGCAGCCTGTGAGGTCTGGTTTGTTGCCACATGGGAAATTGGCAGCAGAGTGGGGCCCAGATGCACCCTTCCCTTTTCCCGGATCTCTTCCCACGCTGGCTTGTCCCTCATCCTCCTGGGACTGGGCCAAGGCATGCAGGGAGGCAGACAGAGCGGCAACGCGCTGAGAACTAATGTATTGGCCACACCCATCCCCTTCTCTGGGGCTTTCCAGGCCTTGCCATTGGAGGGGTATGGAGCAACACAGCCTTATTCCCTCTTTAGAGAACTGAACTTAGGAGCAGGGAGGGATGCAGCCAGGGTGTCGTGGGAGAGGAGCCCAAGTGCACTCAAGCCTGCCCAGAGCGGGAATAGTAACTACTCCAGGAGAGCCACTGTCTCCGCTATAACTCTGGCCCTCTCAAGCTCTTTGAGCCTCAGTTTTAATGGGATCGCCTAATTCTTTGGAGATGGTGACCTTTGAGAGGAGAGCAGATGAGCTTGGCAAGGCCAGCACACACCTGGGGCTGCCTCTGTTAACACCTGGAGCACATAGTGGGCCTTGGAACCATTGCTACAGATACCATGTTCAATCCAGCAGGGTTCTGATGTCCTCTAGCCTCATCAGGGCTCCCATATTACCACCAGCTTCTCTTCTGCCAATTCCCCATCAGAGGAAGGGCCTGGGCCTCGTCTCTACAAAACATAAGAAAATTAGCCAGGTGTGGCAGCACATGCCTAAAGTCCCAGCTGCTTAGGAAGCTGAGGCAGGAGGATCACTCCAGCCTAATAGTTTGCTGTGAGCTATGATGTCACAATTGCACTCCAACCCCAATGACAGAGCCAAACCCTGTCCCAGTTCTCTCTGTCCCTCAGTTTCTTTCCCCTGGGAGACTTTTTGCCCCATTCTGTCCTATGAGTTCAATCATTGAATGGATTGGCACTTCCAACCCTTTCAAGAAAATACACTTACATGCTCCCCCATCTTCTGTGGCTCCTGCCAGCCAGTATCTCCTCAAACCTATCTTTTTGCAGTTTGCATTGCAAAAACAATACGTACGTTACATGTGTATTTCTGAATTGAACAGATATAGATATCTCCCATCCCAGATACATATTTCTATATCTGTCTCATCCCTTCATCCAAGAGAATAGTCACTCACCCATGTCAAGATGGGGAAATGGAGGAACCCAGCACAGTGCCTGGCACATGCTATGCATCAGGGGCTTGGATGTTGCAATCAGGTGCAGACTGAGTCTCTCATGAGGAGCCTAGATCCTTCAGGGCACTGAGTGGAAATGTAATAGAAGGATCCAGGGAAGGAGGCAGCACTTAGGAGATCTGCGACATGTAATTTTGAAGGGATGTCTGACTCTTCCCAGGTCTGAGGCCAGTTCTGCAAAGCACCCTTGGGCCACCTTTCCACAGTAACCACTGGCCAGCAGTTGCCAAGGGTATGCCTGACACTGCTTGTAGAAGGACACTTCTCCAGGGCAGGACCTCCTGGGCACTCATGATCAATTGTGCCACATAATTGCTCCATTTCTGATGTATGGTTGCTCTTGCTGCTGGAGTCTGGAGGCATGAATGTGCCCACCATTGTTAGTTCTTTTTTTTTTTAAATTTAACTTTTTTTTTATTTTGGCAAGAGATGTGAACAGAAATGTTTAGTTCTTTTTAAAGGTTTATTTATTATAGGTAAAAAAAAATACTGTAATCTCATCATTTTTTGTTGATTATGCAAAATAAGATGTGTCAATTTCCTCTTGGCCAGCCCTCAACCAGCCACTGCAGACAACCAACTTCTAAGCCTCTGTTAACAGTTCAGGGGTAGGTTTCTCAGTCAGGACCTGAGATTATATAGACAGGCCAATTTATATCAACATGGCTATAATAGCTATTTTGTTTTTGTTTTTGTTTTTTTGTGACAGAGGTTTACTATGTCACCCTGGGTAGAATGCCATGGCATCACAGCTCACAGCAACCTCCAACTCTTGCCTCAGCCTCCCAAGTAGCTGGGACTACAGGCACCTGCCACAATGCCTGGCTATTTTTTTGTTGCAGTTCTCATTGTTGTTTAGCTGGCCCGGGCTGAGTTCGAACCCGCCAGCCTTGGTGTATATGGCTGGTGCTGTAACCACTGTGCTACAGGTGCCAAGCCAATATGATAGCTATTTTTTAAAACAAAAATGGATATATGCTTTATATCTGGGTGCAACTTGTTTTTCCACTTATTCCTATGACTTTGATGTTATTCCATGTTAACATGCAAAAATCAACTTCATTCTTTTCAGCATCTGCATGATATTCCATAGAATGAGTGTGTCATAATTTGGTCAACCAGTTGTTCATAAATGAGCATTTGAATTGTTTTTAGATGTGGAGTATGTGTGTGTGTGTGTGTGCTTCAAGCCCACCCAGGCCAGTTGGCTTCACAAGATGGGAAATGCCATCTCTTGGCTGCCCGTGGTGTCTCTGCCACCAGTTTGTGAATGAGTGTTATAAAGCCCAGAGGGTGTATGGGCCCGGGTGGGACTATGGAGGGTGCAGTGCCTTCTGCCCGCTGCTGGGAAGGTGGCAGGCAGAAGGTGCAGAGTGGAGGCAGACCCCAGACTTCTGCCTGAGGCTCCATCTCCTGAATCAGGTACTGGGTCTCTTCTGCCCTCCTCACCCCTTTATAGGAAAGAGCCAGGGGTGGGGGGGGCATAGGAAAATCTCTTATCTGGAGCTGTGAGGATGAAATTAAAATAGCATCCTTGCAGTCAGTCTCAGCCTGGGAATGCCAGTTAATCCGGAGGAACCTGGGCCCAAGAGTTGGAGATGGCATTCGGGGAGGCTTAGGGAGTGTGAGAGTGCTGAGGATGGCTTACAAGGGTCACTTCCATGGGACTGGCCTGACCTTGGCCCAGCCACCAGCCCAGCTATGCTGGGCAGATAGAATTGAAGTTGAGGGGCTTGCAGCTGACCTCAGTCCCCAAAGAGACAAAAGAGAAGCTGCCAGGACTGGCAGAGAGGCCAAGAGAGACTTTTAATCCCTGCGCCCACCATTCCAGACTTGGTCTCTGTAGACAGTGAAAGTGGCACCGTGATGACCACCACCCCTCACAGGAAGGAGAGAATATGGAGTTGGCTGCTGTCTCTCCCTTCTTCCCTCTTGCTCAGAGGATGGCCTTCAGGTTGCCAAGGTGTTGGGGAAAGGGTAGGTTAGAGATATCTAGGGACTCTGAGGGAGGGGGGATGCTATTACAAATATAATTTGGTATGTGTGTTTTTTCTGATTACAATAGCAATGCATATTCATTGTAGAAGATTTGGAAAATAGTGATAAGCCCCCAAAGCAAATAACCCCCCTCCTAATCTCTCCATTCAGGGACAGCCACTCAGACATCCAGTGTGATGGTTAGGAATACAGGCTCGGGCCTGACTACCTGGGCTTGAGTCCCAGTTCTGTCACCAACTCACTGTGTGACCTTGGACAAGTGCCTTAACCCCTCTGTACTGCAGAGAAGAATAATAGTGTCCCTCTCCTGGCATCATTCAGAGGACTCTGTGAAATACCTAACGTTCTTGGCACATAGAAAGTGTCCAATGACTGTCAGCCATAGTCATGATGGCGAACCCCCTCTCCACATCCACCTGGACGTCTGGCAGTTTCTCAAGCTCCACCTGGCTAAAATGGGACTTGGTTGCACCTGCTGCACACCCCGAAATAGGTGTCCCCCACCTTTTCCCTATTTTGCCTGGGCACTTGGCACTTGTCCTTGAAGCATGTCAACCCTCCAGAAGTCCTCTTCCAGGTTGGAGAGGAAGTGGAAGAGGAGGAGGGAGGAAGGGGGGAGCAGAGAAGAGAAGGGGAGGAGAGAGACACGTTGGTGCCTGGGAAAGGGAAAGTCAAGGAAGGAATGAGGAGCAACAAGAAAAGAGAAACGCTCATCTGTACTCTCCTTCCCAGAGGTGACGGCATGTGCATGCCCCTGCGACTCTGGCCACCTGCCCAGGCACCCCATTCCACCCCCTCACAGGCATCCTGGTACCTGGGCCCCAGTCACACCCACCCTGGGCCTGACCGCAGCCCCAGCTCACTGTTCTCTTGGTCCTGTCAATAATTTATGGCCTGCAGGGCACACTAACTATCAATAATGCACAGGCAATAATGTTGTACAGCTCTCTGCACAATTGTGTTACTCCTAATGTATGCAGGCCAACAGGACCCTCAGTGGCTCAGGAGAAAAGCTGGACTGGCCAAGGTGGGAGAGGGTCACGCTGGGGGTGAGCCCTGCCCCATCTTACAGAGATGCTTCTTCTAATCACTGGCAGCAGGCCAGGCTTCAGGGACCCCCTGCCCTACCCAGGACAGGACCCATCCATTTTCTGCCTCTCAGTTCTGATACTCAAACTAGCAGGCAGGGAGTACCACTAAAGCCCACCTAGGAGACAGCTACCAGTTTATTTAGCCCTAATCCCATTGCCCCACTTGTAAAGCAGTTGCCTCACCTGTAACATGCTACTAACACTCAATCCCCCCCACCCTATGTGAGAAGCCATTAGGCCACTGCTTTAGAAAGCTAGGGAAGCATTTTACAAGCCCAGTGTCTTACAAAGGGCCAATGTCTGAGGATGATCCTTATAGCCATTTGGCCAGCCATTGGGCCAGGCACTTTGGGGGCTGGATAGAGAGGGTGGGGACACAGAAACACACAGACCCTGCCTTCAAAGGCCTCCTTGTAGGGGAAAGATGGGTAACATACAGTGAATGAAGCAGGCTGGGTGTGAGGCTGTAGGGAGTGGTGGGGATTGTGGAGAATTGGAGATGTGTGTCCTGTCAAAAATAGGTGGTGACTAGTGGACAACAACAGACAATCATACCACTTGTGTGGGGCCAGTGTGACCACTTTCACTTACATTTCAAAGAGAACTGGAGAAAGTAGATTTTTATGCAAAATCTCTTAATTTTGAAATGTGAGTTGAAAAATTAAAATACTGAAAGGGGAGGTACTGGAAAAGTGAGTCCATCCATGGGCCCAATCTGGCCCCAGCTAGCAGTTTAGCCTTCAAACTGGTTGTGTTCTTGGTGTTTTTGCTTGAACAGAACAATTCTAGCCAGAGGGTGACTAAAGGAGCTTTGCACTGGGGGTCAGAGGCCTCGGTTCTGGTTCTGGCCCTCGTGGGTTTCAGCAACGTGACTTCTGTTCTGTGAGCTTTGTGTCCTTTGGAAGATGAGACTGGGTTCCATGGTTGAAAGAACTCCTGCCAGCTCTGGGGCTGGGGTGGGAACTTTCCAAGTTCAGACAGGGCTCAGGTCAGCAGGTGTCACAGGCCAGGCAGTGTCGGGTGGGGAAGACACGGCTTAGAAGTCCCTCCCAGACCTGAACCCACATAAAGCCAGCCTTCACCCGTGTCTATAGGCCACAGCCCTTGGGATTACTCTTTAGAAGCAGCTCATAGGTGAGACCACGTGGACACAGGGCCTGTTTGATCTTTGTAATTAGGCCCTGTGGGTCGAGCTCCCACAGCTAAAGTCAAGCTCCCACAGCTAAATTCTGTCTATGGTGAACGGATGCTGCCCACATTAACATCAGCGGTGGGATTTCCACCTGGTAAGCTTGTTATTTCAGTATCATGTTGAAGCTTCCCAACAGCCCTGTGAAGTAGCATTATCCCTATTTAAGAGAAAAATAAGTAAGCAAAAAACCCCACTTGCCCAAGGTCATACAGTGAATGGGGGAATCCATGATGCAAATCTCAGTGTGTGGAACTTCAGGTCTCAATTCCTCACCCTACTCCTCTGCCCCAAAGTGGATATTTGGATGTTTTCTGGCGTGTGGCTTCCATGCAGTCTGGAGTAGGTTGTGCCCATGGCCACAGGGGAGGGGGAGCTGTGGAGAGATGCCTGCCTTCCATCTACAGAATTGGATGAAGCCTCAAGGAACCTGATGGGGTTCTGGGTCATCCCTCCCAAGTTCCTCATGACTTCCATAGTGGAGGGGGAGCACAGCAAACCACATGCACTGCCCAGGAGACTCGGGTTAGAGAGGAGCTTAGCCCTGATGGTGCCAAAGCCGTGGGACTGCAGGGGAAGGCACAGCCTCGGGCGGAGTCCTGCTTGGCCAGCTTTATAATTCCAGAGAAGCTGCTCTCAGAGCCTCAGTGTGCCCCTCCTTTGCAGGGCTGCTGGGTGAATTGAGGCAGGTAGCACTGTGGACGTACCTGGCTCTCTTGTCACCCATTTAAGTGCTCAAGCATTTGTATGAAAAAGAAAATAGGAGAAAACAGGGTGGCACCTGTGGCTCAAAGGAGTGGGGCGCTGGCCCCATATGCTGGAGGTGGCAGTTCAAACCCATACCTGGCCAAAAATTGCAAAAAAAAAGAAAATGGGAGAAAACAAACTTTTAAATTACTAGTGTACTTCCCTGGTATTCTGGTTAGGGGATAGGAGTGTTGTAGTCCTTAAAATACAGTGACCTCACCAGGTGCTTTGGGAGGCTGAGGGGAGAGGCTTACTTGGTCACAGAAGTTCAAGGCTGCAGTGAGCTATGATCATACCAATGCACCACCCCAGCCTGGTTGACAGAGCCAGAGCAAGGCCCTGTCTCTAAGAAAAAAAACTGGATAACCTGCACTGCATGTATCATGGGCTCTTCTGTGGATTGTTGGCATGACATTCTGGCTTAGAAACCAAATCAAAGAAAAGTAATCCAGTCAGTTTGAAGCTGTGGCTCCAGGCTCCCAGCAGAGTTACCAGTGAGGATTCAGTCAGAGGAGTGGAGGCTGGGAAGCTGGAGACTGAAGCCTTACAGGTGTGTCCTCTGTTGGGGCTGCCGGCTCACTCCTTGCCTCTGTAAGTTACCAGTGTGTCCATTTAGGGGACGAGAATTTCACCTGGGGACAGCCAGCCCTCAGAACTAGGGCTTAAAGGGAGACTTGTCCCAAGTCTGGAACTAGAATGGGCAGGACAGACAGGCCTAGCAGCTGGGCTACCCGAGGGCTGAGCACCTGGTCGGGCTGCTGGACTGAGGGCGGCAGGCTAAGGTGGGGCTGGGGGCTAGAGGAACCTCTTTGAAGGATTCTTTTTATTTACGCTTCTCTTTTATTTCTCATCACGCACTTTAGGCTCATCTTACCACTTTACGCCACCAATTTGATCACAGCAATGTGCTGGTTACCCGAGCAAGGGTCTCGTTCTAGCTGAATTAGGGAGAGCAAGTGAATTAGCACTAATGAGGCCCAGAGGGGCAACACTACGTGTCCAAGTGACACAGCAAAACCGGGGCCTGAATCTGAAAGAGGAAACCGCTCACCATAACCCTCTGCCCAGCCTCTTAGCTCTCAGGCCGCTCTTCTTAAAGCCACTTGTGCAATCGCGTCTTTCCAGATTAGCCATGTCTGGGAGGGGCACCTGAGGGTCCTGCCTCCCACCTCCACACCTGTGGCCTGCCCCCTCCTGCAATATTAATCTGGCTCTTATCAATGTTTCATCTGTTTTCTATTCCGCATCACCCCTGCTACTGTCTTCTCACATTTGAGCTTGGGATCATGAAAAATAGATGTGCTTACTCTACCTGCCCTTACGCTTTCGCCCAGGTTTGGGACTTAAAGTGTACTGGTTCAAATGTTCTTCCAATCACCCGATTTGCTGGTCCTTCAGCTCTGCCTACCCAGCTGGGCTCAGCAGAGAATATTAAATGCAGCTTGCACCTCTTCAAAGCAGGCTATTGCATGGTCTGTGCTCCTCTGCGGGCCGGGGGAGCTGCATTTGACCCTTGGGTTAGAGATGCTAGCCTACCTGCCCAAGGCCACATGGGGGATTGTCAATGGTTGCAAAGAGGCAAGAGTCTGGGCTCCCCCCTCCTTTTTCATCTCTTCTATATTCCCCCAAACTGCATTCTCTAACAGAATGGGCTCTGAGACCCAAGCCTTTTCCTTTTTGTCATGTGGTAGAAATAATAAAATCTAAGTGATAAGAAGAGGAGGGAACAGAGGCTGCTGTGGCTGGAACCAACTTCTGATTACAGCATGCCCTTCCTCAGAGACCTTCAGTGACTCCCCATTAACCATGAAAAAAAAGCCTAATCCCTCAGTGTTGTAAGGAAAGACCTTTTGCTAAACTGGCTCCAGCCATCTTCCCATCCTCCCTCTCCAGTCAGCACCCAGGAACAAGTGGAGAGTCACCTTCCTCAGAAGGCTGCTGGAGCTGCCACTCCCTCACTGGGCTTTTCGAAAACCTTTTCCCTCCTAATCTACACCAGTGATTCTCCAACTGACCAGCGCCCTGCACAGAGAAGCTGCTGATGTCTGGGTCCTGCCTTGGAGATTCTACTTCATGTGGTCTGGGTGGAGCGTGGGCACCAGCACCTTAACCTGTGACACGTGGCAAACTGAAAGTGGCATGACCAATAAAAACAGATGGGGCTCCTTTAGGCTTACAGTCCCCCTTAGATTGAGCCTGACTAAAGTTGTGAAGAGAAATTTTAGAAGCTTGCCTTTGCATCTGGTTTAAATATCACCCCACCCCTCTGAAAGCTGGTGTGCTTGTTTTCCAGAAATGGGCAGGCCACTGGCCCCCAAATGGCTGGGTCAGCTGCCTTCCCTTCTCTTCAGGTCTGGGCTAGAACTGTAGAGTGTCAGGAGAGGCTCCCCTTTGCTCTTAGCGGTGTGTTCCCCCTCAACACATAATCTTGATGTTGCTTTCTCTTTCTGCCACTCCTCAGCAGGCTGCAGACTCCTCCAGGACGAAGAGCTGCACCCTTTACCTCCACCTCCTAGCATGGACAGCACTGAGTGCGTACCCCACATCCTCTTCTCCTGCCATTTCCTACCCACCAGGACCCTGATCCAGGAAGTAGGAATAACAACAAGCACCTAGCGCTACCTTCCCATTCCCCAAGACATAGCAGGACCTCCTGGGGTTGGCTGAAGTCCTAGGGACAGCAAAGCCCTTCAATATCAAGGTAAAGCACTATCCTTATTCAATCCTGAGAACTCAGTCAAAGTACTAAGTAAAGCCACTGCCATAAACCCAACTCCCCTGTGCCTTTGTTAAAGGGAGAGGCACTGGTCCTTTACATTTGTGGAGACTTTAAAATTGTGTTTCTCAACACGTGGGCCACAGACTAGTAATATTAGAATCACCTGGGAACAAGTTTGAAAGCAAATTCTCTGGGTCTAGCCCCGACCTACTAAATAAAAAACTCTGTGGATAGAACCCAGTCATCCTCACTTAAGAAGCCCTTCAGGTGATTCTAAACAAGCTAAAGGTTTCAGAACAGCTGATCTTGAAGAAGGTGAGGGATCAGAGCCCTATAAAAACCTTCACTATGGCCTTGGCCAAATGCAGGAGTGATCCACTCCCACTGAAAGAGCTGATATGGTCTCTGACGGACGCCTGAAGCCTCTCAGCCAAGGATCATGGACAAGAACTGACTGGTTTGGAAGCTGGCCATACCCACCTGGGTCTGCAGGGGACTCCTGGTTCCTGGGGAGCCGTGAGGTTCTACCACTGCACATGCTACTGACTGATGGGGCTGCAAGTCTGACCGGAGGCTCCATCCACCAGCCTGGTACTCTGATAGCTGGGGCTAGGCCCAGGGGCTGCCTTGCCAGGTGACATGTTTGCCCCAGGCAGTAAAAGACAACTGGCTCAGTGACTGGTGATGTCTTGGAATGAAGATCAGCTTGCCATTAGAGTGACGTTATCTAGTGGCCAGGGCTCAGGGGAGGGGGAGATGGTTGGCTTGGACACAAGTCCTTGGGGGTGTGGGTCCCGGGGAGGAGTCTCTAAGGCAGCTCTACGCAGGGTGCCCAGCCAGAAAGCTGTTGGAGGGGGAAAGAGCTGGGAATGCAATGCCTCTAGGGCACAGCTGTATAGGGCTCCCACCTCATGGAGGGTTGAGTGGTGGGGGGCAGGAAGCTGACATTTGTGCAGTCTCTAGTCCAGGCTGGAAAGGAACCTGGTGTTGGTGGCAGAGTGTGTGGTTAAAACAGCCTCTTGTTCAGCCCTGGCTCTGCCTGCCTGGGATGGCCTGACTCTTAAGGTGGCCTAGGACTGTCTCGAATCCTGAGCTGGGTGTGTCTTGGCTGATTAGGAGTCTTGCTGGGGAGGAGGCTTGGTCACTGAGATGCGGCCCTTGAACTTTGCCTTCCAACTCCCGGCAGGGTTGCCGTCTGTTTGCCGCCTAGGTGTCTAGGCAATGTCACAGCAGGATCTCAGAGGACACAACTAGACCTGGGCTCCTGGGCTTTGGACCTGGCTGTTGGAACTAAGGTCTGTCCTTGAGCAGGTGTGGGCTCTGGAAAAAAGACCAAGGTCTTTAAACAGAAGTTTGGATGGCTGGGACACCAGTGGCCAGGTGCTAGGGAGTCCTCAGCAGCCTCTACATCACCTGAGCCTCTGGAATCCATCATGCTGATCCAACTCTGGCATTAGTGTCTGGCTTGGGATGAGTTAACAGAAAAAAGCTTGGAGTTACCACATGGGCAATATGAGCTTGGCATGCTCCTAATACTTCATTTTGGCTTGAGTTCCTTTGACCTGGGCATACTGGCTACTGTTACCCAATGCCGATGGGGGGATGCCAGAGCCGGGTCCTTGAACTTTCTGACTGTAGGGCGTGGGTGGGAAATGGGCTCAAGGGTAGAGCATCCAGGAGGTGGGGATGGGCAGATCCTCACTCTTCACCCCATGCAGTGACTTCCTGGGGCAGAGCTTCCTATGACTAGGGTAAGCACGATAGCAGGCCCCCACCCCTATCTCAAGGCCTTAAGTTTAGAGGTGGGGCCCCTGCAGAGTGGAGAGGGACCAAGCATTGCTGAGTGTTGTGGGGCGGGAAAGTGTAAGTAGCCTCATATCACTGAACAGTGAGGAGGGCAGAAACACAGGCTGCACATAGGAAGCATATGTCCTCCTTGCAGACATGAGGGTTAATGTCTTCCTCTTGCACTGGAAAGAGGCCAGGCCTCAGTGGAGACTAGACCCAGTGCTGCGGACTCTAGTCCCTGTCTGGAATAGTGCTGGGGAACATGGAGGGGTGAGCGGGCCACGTGTAGAGAAAGCCTGAACCATGATGGGCTGGTTGGCCCCTGCACCAATTAAGAGGCAGCAGCTAGTTAAGTGGCTATGGAGTCCACTCAATGTGGCCTGCACTGGCCCTTCCAGGCTTATCCTGCAGCTGGGCTCCTGGGGGGCCAGACTGCCCCTGCTGTCGCTGCAGCTATCACAGGGGGCTGGGTGCTCCTGTTACTACTACAGACCCCATTTCTGTCCCCTGGGATTCTGTTCTTGTCTTCATCCAGGTAGGGGCACTTGCATATATCTTGAGAGCCGCCTCTCAGATGGAGCTTCCTCCAAAGAGTCTCATCTCCCCCTTCTACAGAAAGCCAGTCTTGATAGTCATTCTTCTTTTGCCTATTATCTGCCTTTCTCCAACTTTTCTTCAGAGAAAAAGCACAAGAATATCATGCTGGCTCACCTCCAGTGGGGTTTCTTTCTCTCCCCTCTGGGGTTTGGCTTCTCATCCAATTTCTTCCCCCTAAGCCTCGGGCTGCTTCCCTTCGGGCATGTCTCTCTCTCATTGCTCTCCCCTGGGTGTTAGCAAGCCTGGCTTCTGCATCTTAGCTGTCTTCCTCGAGTGATCTACTCTGCCCTTCCCTGGTGGCAGATCTTTGATCCCACATTTAAGGACATTGAGGTGTTCCTTGGCCAGGTCAGCCCTGCTTTCACAGCAGTCACATCCTCTAACTACCCTCATGCCTATCCTAATCAACATTGCTAATGCCTTTAAAACCTCAGCCCCTCTTAATATTTCTGCCTCTAGAGTCTGGTTAGCTATTTGAAATAGTTGTACTCCTAATAGCTCACTTGTCCAGCTTGTGGGGAGGGCTGGATCTCAGTGCTTGAAGGACTCCCTGACCGCAGGGAGGGGGCATAAGGGAGTGTGAGCCCCAAGGTGCAGCATCTGGGTGTTGGGAAAGCTGGCTAATCCGGTTCTCAATCCACCAAAGTGGCTTTAGGGTAGGGCTGCCTCTTTGCCTGCCAGGCAGAAGGAACTACAAGTCAGCTTCAGCTGTGACTCACAAGCCCTGGGGAGGGGGCGGCACTGATGGCAAGTTACCTTACCCATAAGATTGCTAAGAGACTCCCCACCTGTTTTCCTTATCTTGGGGTTTTTTGCCTGGTCCTGACTATTCCTGAAGAACCTGGCTCAGAGGTGTGAGCTCCTGCAGAGGTGAGGCAGGCCCTGTTCTAACATAATAGGGCCAAAGCAGCCCCACCCTGGAGGCTTCTCTAGTCATTTTGATCTCTGTGAGCTTGGTCCTGGTGGAGGGACCTAGCCGCTGATCCTCGTTAGAGGCAGGATCAGCTTTAGTCTTTTTCTCAAGATTCTATTAGACCCATGAGCAGACCACAATCTCATGACTTTAATGGTTATAGTGGATAGAAGCTAATCATATTTAAAGTGGACTAGGACGTCACTACAGAACTCCTAAGTACTGTGCTACTCTTCTATGTTGTCTTCAAGCTGTGTTTGGGAAGTTCTTGGTTTCCTGGTCTCACTGGCGCGGAATCCGCATTGATCCTCCAGTCTCTTCCTTGCTTTGTTCACTTCCTCTTATCTTCCTCAGTCACTGTGGTGTCTGTGGGGAAGTGTGAGGACATATACCCACCAATGCTCTCATTTCTGCCAGATATAAGGACTACTTGATGGGCATTGGGATGATGGGCAGACCTACAGAGAGTACATGCACTTGTGCAACCACAGTCACTGTCTCATAGATGATCCTTAAGTCACTTGCTAGATGCAAAGTACTTTGCTATTAGGAGCCTCCTACGGTGTGTCAGACATGTTAACTTGTCACACAGTATCTCCCGTCCCTAGGGAGGAAAGTATCCTGGTAGGGCTACTGAACATACAGCCTGTCAGCCTTAACCAGGGGCTGCTGTGCATAAGCCAGGCTCTTGTTTAGCCTGGGTTGTGAGAACAGGATCCTTCTTCCAAATCTCACTGCTCTAATTGACCTTTCCTGTGTTCTTTAGAGGAAGAACAGAGGTCCACCTGGAGTGGCTGCCTTCTCACTAAAGTGCTTCCTTCGGTATTAAGCATGAATCTGCTGGTGACATTTACAGCTCTTGTCTGCCTTGATCTCTCCTTCATTTTTAAAGGACATTTTTCAGATGTGGAACTTTGGGTTGCTTCCCTCCCTCTGCACTACATTGACGGTTATTCTGTTTTCTGGCCTCTTGTGAGGTTTTTGAAATCAGCCATAAAGCTTAATCTTCCTGAGTGTTTCTGGGACTCTGATTTCAGGGGTTGTCCAATCGATGTGCCTATATTACTTAACCTACTTTACTTGAGTTTTGTGTAGCTCCTTGGGTCCCTCGGTTTATGTGTTGTTTAAAAAACCCTTGGTTATCTCTGCAAACTTTTCCCCTATTCTCTCCTTTTTGAGTCTTTGACTAGACCAGGTTATCTGATGTGATCCCACATGTCCCTGCTCTGTTAAATGGAAGTCACTTAAAGGCACGAAGAAGGCAGTTTTTGACACTGGTCAGACAGGGCTGAACTTGTCACCTGATGAAAGATGATTAGCTTAGCCTCTTAGCTGGATGCATTGACAGTAATACTAAGGACAGCTCAGGACAGCTGTGCAGCTTAGCTCTAAGCTCCAGGTACTGTGGTACTTGGATGGAACTTGTCAACAGATAAGAGGCCATACTCCATGAAATAATTTAAAGAGGTTTATGTTGAGTTACTTTGAACACCATGACCCGGAGTCATGCCTAAGAAACCTTTGGTAGGCAGACTTGTGATGGTGGGGTTATAGTTTGGTTTTATGCATTTCAGGACATCCTACAAAATAACAATAGGAATTAGAGGTAAATTCAGAAATCAATATATGGAAGACTTACATTGGTTTGGCTCCAAAAGGTTGGACACCTCAAAGTGGGGGCTTACAGGATATAGATGTGTCTAAATACATAGATATCTTTTTCAGTTTTGGCCAGGACTGGGTTTGAACCCATCACCCCCCGTATATGGGGCTGGCGCCCTACTCCTTGAGCCACAGGCACCGCCCATGTCTAAATATTCTTTAGCTGATAATTGGCTGAAAGAGTTAGGCTTTGTTCGATAGTCCAAGAGTCAGCAAAAAGAAATGCTTGAGTTAAGACAGGAGTCTTTTAATCAGGGTGGTGCCTGTGGCTCGAAGGAGTAGGGTAGCAGCCCCATATACTGGAGGTGGCGGGTTCAAACCTGGCCCTGGCCCCCCCCCAAAAAAAAATGCAAAAAAGTCTTTTGATCATAGACAAAGTACCTGGACATATGCCCAGTCCAAGGTGGTTTGTTATGTATATTGAGGACCTGCAGGTAAGCCTTGTACAGCCTTAAGCCTATAGAGTCATAAAGGACATCTGTAAGACAGCAAGGGGACTTAAGTGATGAGGCATTTCAGATTTCCTTTCTCATGGCTAGCAACTCAGTTTTAGGGGATCCCCTTGGACAAGAGGGGTCTAATCAGCTGCTGGGGAGGGGAGGCTTAAGATTTTTTTAGTTCAGAATGTTAGCCCAGTAGCAGCTGGCCACTGGGTAAGCATAAAAAGGAAGTGATGCAGGTTCTAGGCTAGACCCAGTGCCTTTGGAAACAAGGGAGGTAGGTCACTTACCTGTTCTTTTGCATTAACTCCTAGAGCCTTGTATGCCTGGCTCTTGTCCTTGTTAGCCTCCCATACACCAGCTCAACGAGGTCCTGTGGCCTTTTCCTGGGTGCTTCTAGGGGAAAGGGTCAGATTGGTATCTGTGACTATGATAGATCAATCTAATGTATACTGAAAAATCAAAGTATTGTATTGCATGAATGCCCCTAGTCCTTACCAGTGTATCTGTACCAGGCAGAGATAGTCCTCCCACATCTAGACTTGGGTTACACTAGAGCCCAGCCTGCATACCACTGACATACTGTCTTTTGCTCTCCTACTTGTAGGGCGGATAGAATCTTCCTAGCTAAAAAGGTTAGGCTTATTTAACCAATGGTGCTGGAAACTTGTAATTCTCTCCTTTTTATTCTTGAATCTTTTGTTGTAAGAATTTCTGACTTTTTTTTTTTTTTTTAATTTACTGTTGGGGATTCTTGAGGGTACAAGAAACCAGGTTTCACTGATTACATTTGTTAGGTAAAGGCCCTCTTACAAACATGTCTTGGCCCCAAAAGGTGTGGCACACACCAAGACCCCAACTCCCTCCTTTTTTCTCTCTCTGCTCACTCCCTCTCCTTGTCATTAATTGTCCTTATATCAAAATTGAATACATAGAATTCGTGCTTCTCCATTCTTGTGATGCTTTACTAAGAATGTGTTCCCACCAATCACCTATGGTCCATCTTACAAGGGTACATGTGAATCTTTCTAAATGTAGAATATAAATGTCTTAACACAATAACTAAGAAAATACCACGAAGGTTATGTTAACCAGTTTGGTAAAAATATTTCAAATTGTATATAAACCAGCACACTGTACCCCATGATTGCATTAATGTGCACAGCTATGATTTAATAAAGTGTTCCGCTTCCATCCATGTTAATACAAAGGCTGTAAAGTCTCCATCTTTTTTAATGGCTGAAGAGTATTCCATGGTATACATATACCACAGCTTGTTAATCCATTCCTGGATTGGTGGGCATTTAGGCTGCTTCCACATTTTGGCCATTGTAAGTTGAGCTGCAATAAACAGTCTGGTGCAAGTGTCCTTATGGTAAAAGGATTTTTTTCCTCTGGGGTAGATGCCCAGTAATGGGATTGCAGGATCAAATGGGAGGTCTAGCTTGAACTCTTTGAGGGTTCTCCATACTTCCTTCCAAAAAAAGGTTGTATTAGTTTGCAGTCCCACCAGCAGTGTAAAAGTGTTCCCTTCTCTCCATATCTACGCCAGCATCTGCAGTTTTGAGATTTTGTGATGTGGGCCATTCTTGCTGGGTTAGATGGTATTTCAGGGTGGTTTTGATTTGCATTTCTCTAATAATTAGGAATGATCATTTTTTCATGTTTGTTTGCCATTCATCTATCTTCTTTAGAGAAGGTTCTATTCATGCCTCTTGCCCATTGATACATGGTATTGTTGACTTTTTTCATGTGGATTAATTTGAGTTCTGTATAGATCCTAGTTATCAAGCTTTTGTCTGATTCAAAATATGCAAATATCCTTTCCCATTGTGTAGGTAGTCTATTTGCTTTGGTCATTGTCTTCTTAGCTGTACAGAAGTTTTTCAGTTTCATTAAGTCCCATTTGTTTATTTTTGTTGTTGTTGCAATTGCCACAGCAGTCTTCTTCGTGAAGTCTTTTCCTCAGGCCAATATCTTCCAGTGTTTATCCTATGCTTTCTTTAAGGATTTTTATTGTTTCATGCCTTAAATTTAAGTCTTTTATCCATCTTGAATCAATTTTTGTGAATGGGGAAAGGTGTGGGTCCAGTTTCAGTCTTTTACATGTGGATATCCAGTTCTCCCAGCACCATTTATTGAATAGGGAGTCTTTCCCCCAAGGTCTGTTCTTGTTTAGTTTATTGGAGATTAGGTGGTTGTAAGGTGTTAGTTTCATTTCCTGGTTTTCTATTTGATTCCAAATGTCTGTCTCTATTTTTGTGCCAGTATCATGCTCTCTTGACCACTATGGCTTTGTAGTACAGCCTAAAATCTGGTATGGTGATGCCCCGGCTTTGTTTTTATTACTAAGAATTGCCTTAGCTATACGGGTGTTTTTCTGGTTCCATACAAAATGCAGAATCATTTTTTCCAAATTGAAAGTACAATGTTGATATTTTGATAGGGATGACATTGAATAGGTAGATTGCTTTGGGAAGTATGGACATTTTAACAATGTTGATTCTTCCCAGCCATGAGCATGGTATGTTCTTCCATTTGTTAATATCCTCTATTTCCTTTCTTAGGGTTTCATAATTTTCTTTATAGAGGTCCTTCACCTCCTTTGTTAGGTATATTCCTAGGTATTTCATTTTCTTTGAAGCTATGGTGAAGGGAGTTGTATCCTTAATTGGCCTCTCATCTTGGCTGTTATTGGCGTATACAAAAGCAACTGACTTGTGGACATTGATTTTTATAGCCTGAGACATTACTGAATTTTTTGATGACTTCCAGGAGTCTGTGGTTGAGTCCTTGGGTTCTTTAAGTATAAGATCATATTGTCAGTGAAAAGGGGGAGTTTGACCTCCTCTGCTCCCATTTGAATGCCCTTTATTTCCTTGTCTTGCCTAATTGTATTGGCTACAGAGGTCCTCAAACTTTTTAAACAGGGGGCCAGTTCACTGTCCCTCAGACTGTTGGAGGGCCGGACTACAGGCCCTGGGATGAGTTGGCTGCTAAGCAGGATAGGCAGTGGTGGCAAAAACACCTGGCAGGCCAGATAAATGTCCTAGGCGGGCAGCAGTTTGAGGATGTCTGGGCTAGAACTTCCAGCACTATGTTGAATAGTAATGGTGACAGAGGACAATCTTGTCTGGTTCCAGTTGGGAGAGGAAAAGCTTTAAGTTTTACTCCATTCAGTAAAAATTAGCTGTGGGTTTGTCATAGATAGCTTCGATCAGTTTCAGAAATGTGCCACCCATGCCTGTACTCTTCAGTGTTCTAATTAGAAAAGGATGCTGGATTTTATCAAATGCTTTTTCTGCATCTATTGAGAGGATCATATAGTCTTTGGTTTTACTTCTGTTGATACAGTGAATAAAGTTTATGGACTTGTGTATATTAAACCAGCCTTGCATCCCTGGGATGAAAACTACTTGATCATGATGTATGATTTTTTTGAT
>CAUYQV010013953.1:0-36814 GCA_963574575.1 Galagoides demidoff
AGCCTGATAAGGACATTTGAGGAAGGATGATTATAGTCTCACTCGTGAGCAGACATTCAAAATTCCTCAACAAAATACTAACAAACTCAAGAATACATAAAAAGGATAAGACCTCATGTTCGTATCAGTTTATCCCAAGAATGCAAGGTTGTTTTAACATTAAAAACGTAACTAATGTAAATTTTGTTTAAATTCCTGCCTCTGTAGAAATACAGAGCCATGACATGGAGCGGTCACCTGGGAAGGAAAGGAGCTCATGCTCTGAGCCCTAGTCAGGAAGTTGAAAAGCAACTACACAACTCTAAGCAGCCCACTTGGCTCAGCACGATTGCAGGACTCCAAGCCACAAAGCCCTGCCCAGATTACATCTATGAAGCTAGAAGTGGGGGCAGTGGCTCTGGGGCTGCCAATCTCCAGGTCTTGCTGTTGGCAGCTGTTTTGTGAAAATTCATCAAGCTGTCCATATACATATGCACTTTCCATGATGTTACATTTCAATAACATGTTAGAAAGAAAGGAGAGCGCAAGGGAGAAGTGCCCACATGCTGAGGTCTACGCAGCAGGTCCCACAGAAGCTCTCCGGACTCCCTCTGGTCTTCATCTTCTGCTCTCTGTGCCCTCTTAACACTCTTGTCCAGTGCCCTCAGTAGTAGAATTCTCCACAGAACTATTAGCCTCCATCTTCCTCACTGACTTCTGCAAGGCATTAAAACACGAAAGAGCGCATGCTCAGTGCCTATAGCTTAGCAGCTAGAGCACCAGCCACATACACTGGGGGGCTGGTGGGTTCCAACCCTGCCTGGGCCTGCCAAACAGCAATGACAACGACAACAACAACAACAACAAAAAAAAAATAGCCAGGTATTGTGGCAGGCGCCTTTAGTCCCAGCTACCTGGGAAGCTGAGGCAATAGTATTGCTTAAGCCCAAGAGTTTGAGGTTGCTATGAGCTGTGATGCTGTAGCACACTACCCAGGGTGACATAGTGAGACTCTGTGTCCAAAAAAAAAAAAAGAAGGAAAGAGTGCAGCTGGAGGTGAAAGGTCTCTTCAGTCCTGACAGATGTGCTAGGGGTACGGGCCTACACAGAATTATGCCCACAGCCAATTTGCCCAAACTACCCAATATCAATTGAAAAAACAAACTTTTGGTCCTTAAACATTTCAATAGCATCAGCTGGAACAGAGTTGCTTATTCTCTTAGTTGTTTACAAGCTTTTTGTAATTTTCAGGTGTGCTCCTATTTGAACCGCAGAAAGCAGGAGGATGGGTTAGGGACCTAGGGTCAACAGCCCTGAAAGACTTGAGTAGGACTTGAGGCAGCGGTGGCAGAGTTGGATCGGAATCACGGCTCACTCATGTCTATCCCCAGCGCAGGAAGCCAGGCTCCTTCTAGGTCTTCCAAGGGAACGGTGCAGGTAGTCTGTCTACACCATAGTTTGACTCTGACAGCCTAGCACCTCAGCTCAAGCTTGTCCACAGAAAGGCTGGAAGTGAGCTGAAGGGAATGTCTCTTCTCTGGGCCTCTGGAAACAGGTTGGACAGATAAACAGAGTGTACAAGGGGTGCCTGCCTCTGCCTTGCTGGGTCTGTGCAGGATTCTGGGGCTTGACCCTGTGTGCCTCCTGTATTCCTGTTAATTCCCGATTTCTCCTTTAGGAGTTGTCAGTTCCAGTGCTATCCCACATAGCAGGAGAGAGAAGCTTTACGAAGAGATGCTTTAAAGCAGTGGTTCTTAATCTTCCTAATGCCCCAGTGTATTTTCCTTGTTAAAAAGGGGTCACAACCCACAGGTTGAGAACGTCTGCAACAAATGAAAAATCATCGAGACTCAAATGAATTTGAATGGTGAAATATTTCAGGAATATTAGGAGATGGGGAAATTTTGAAAGTTACTTCCCATGACCTCTCCAGTTATTTATACCTATCACAGTAAAGGCTATTATTCTCTACTGGACAAACATATTTACGTGAATAGGTGGACTAACCGTTTATAGAATGCTGTCACTCCAATTCTTAGCTTTTTCTGTTCGCTAAGAGCTTATTTTCTTTTCAAAAACTTTTAAGTTATTCTGTTAAAAAAACATGGCATTGTGGGAGGTGCCTATGGTTCAGAGGAGTAGGGCACCGGCCCATATGCTGGAGGTGGCAGGTTCAAATCCAGCCCCAGCCAAAAACTGCAAAAAAAAAAAGGGGAGGGCATTGAATGGAGACATTGTTTGAATATTATGGGAGTAACGCCTGTGCTAGGGAATCTTTCCCCACCTGACAGCCTCCTGGGTCTGCGTTCTATCAGCATTTCCCGTCAAATTCCATACCAGCCTTTTTGCCCTGGAATACAAGACGCTTGGCTCTGCTTTACAACAGAAGATCATGCCTAATGTTCCTTTTTAAAGACACAGAGAAGAGCACACTAACGAAAAGGATAAACCAGTGTCCTGCTGCTGCTCCAGGTCCGTGCTCACCCAGGCAGTGCAGGCCACCCTGCATGCAGACCCCCAGGCTGATTTTCCACATGTTTCCTTCGGCCAATCCATCCATTTTTGTCTTTCTCTTCACGTTCAACAAAAAGTAAAGAAGAAAAATCTGTGGTGCTAGACTTTTCCCAATGAAAATATAGTTTTCCATGACCAAAAATAATTTCCTTTTCAAATTGTATGTTCATGATTTCCCCCAGCAGATGCTGCTGAGTAGTCACTTGCGTCCTGTGTCTTGTCCCTCGAAGCAGGGATGGTTTGATGCACATTTCTGAACAAATGTAGGGCTTACCTTTCAGAGTGGATAATGCCTATTCAAGACAGGTGAGGATTAATGAATCACTGGAAACTGTCCAGAAAAACCTGAGAGATTTTGAAGAGTATTATAAAGCATAAAGGAATAGTCCTGAAGATGGCTGACTTAAGGAAAGACAAGCTCTTGGTTTCTTTCAGAAAACTATTATGTAGATACAAATAAAATGCATGATTCCTTTATTCCCACGTGCCACATAGGACCTTACATGGTGCCTGATGTTCATGAGCAAAAGTAGAATCTCCACCTCCAGATAAATTAATTATTTGCAGGACAATCTTCCCTGATGCATTAAGGTGGGCGAGGCTGCTCTTCTGGACTGGGTGCCCCTTCCTCGCCTTAGCCCCCCAGTTGTGGTCGCCTTTTGCCGGCCCTGGGACCCCTCCTCCCACTGTGGCTGTCCTATCCCTGAGAGGAGCCTTCTCACAAGAGGCCACCCCTCCCTCCTACCTGTCTTCAGTCGTCCTCTCCTCTAACCAAGGCCTCCTCCTCTGTCCCCCACGCTCCTCAGAGTCTAGACAAAGTCACCGAGGGCGACAAAGTGAGACTCTCAAAAACAAAACATCAACAAAAAAGACAAAAACAGAAGTGATAGGGACGCGTGAGCATGAAGCCCAGCCTTCCCCGAATTTAAGACCTATTTCATACACGACGTGTGAGGCACTATCTATCATTTCTTTTAGACTCCAAAAGCTAATCGTTTCAAGCTGGGGGAGATTCCCCAGCCCCACGAGGGCGCCAGTGGCCCTGACCGCCCTCTCAGCCCCGGACGGGTATCTTGGACCATCTGCGGGGATCCCCACCTGCGTGGTTCGCGAGCACCCAAACCCTTCTGCGGTGGCCCACGCTTCTCCCCGCGGCCCTGTTGCTCCCCTCCCGGCTCTGCCGGGGCGCCGTGGGACTCTGAGGCTTGTGCCACCTGTACCCTGACCAGAAATCGGCCCCGTGGTGCGCGGGCCTTGGAAAGGTGGCTGGTTGGCCGGGGGGGGGTGGGGGCAGGCAGCTTCGGGGAGCCGGTCCACCGAGCACAGCCGGCCAGAACCCGAATCCGCAGAGCCGGCTGGGGTGCCAAAGGGAGCGGGCGGCACACGTGCTGCGACCCGGACGAGCGCGGGGAGGGGCCCGGCGGGGCCGCCCCCTGCCGGCAGAGCCTAAAAGGCCGCGGAGCTGCAACCCCAGCCTCGCGGGGAGGGCTGGCCAGGGTGCGGTGACCCGACCAAGGTCGGATTTTCCCTAAAACTGTCTGAACGCGGGAGAGGAGGTGGCCAGCAGCGCAGTGACGTGGAGGAAAATCAGGAGACACAGAGCGGCCTGTTTCCCCCCTCTCTTCACGTGTGAAACCCAAGCTCCAAGAGGACAGCACAGGTGAAAGTGACAATGTTCAACTTTTCTGGTGCCCCCAAGAAAGCCTCCCATCCCTTGGGTTGCAGGAAATGAGTCGCCTCAGGTCCTGCCTTCCCCATGGCTCTTAGCTCCTGCTCACTCAGGCAAGGCTGGCACACAGACCACACAACACCCCAGGTTTGGCCTTATAGTTTTTGGCCCCTGATCAAAAATCATTAGCCAAGCGCTGATGCTTCAGCCTATCTTCCTGCCCAGGCCCCTGCACACAGGCCTCTGACCAGCTCTAGGGAGGGGATCCAGCAGGTTAGCGCCCCCACCCCCATGACTGCAGGCTGCTCCTCATCCATCTTTGGCCCCCTCATGCCCAGGGCTACCCTGGGAGACAGATGTATCCAGAACTCAGGCCGCAGAAACCCTGGAGTGAGCTGGGCCATGGGTCCCTTCCCCTGTGGAGAGATGGCTGGCAGTGCCCAGCTCAGGGGTCCACGTGCTGGGCCACAGTGAACTAAGACACAGAGGGGAAGAGTGACAAATCCACCCTCTCAGGTGCCACCCTCTTTGGTGTCTCACCAAAGGTGCTCTGCTGCAAAGCCACCTGAAAACCTGCCTGGAGCCAGCAGGAGTGGCAAGGAGTGGGAGGTGGGGATGCCAGCTGGGGCAGGGGCAGAGAGTTCCAACTTTACCCAGAGGCCCATGGGAAGCCATTGGAGAATTTTATAAGGGGAGTGACTTTATAAAATCTGTGTTTTAAGGACAGGTCCCTGTGGCTGCTGTGTAAAGGGCAGGTTGAATCAAGGCCAGATGAGAGGAGTAGGGGCATGCTGGTGGGGCCAGCAGGAGTTACAAGAAGGCTGCAGGTGGGGGGATGTGGTGGGCTGGGTCCAAGGCCTGGGAGGCAGCAGTGTGGGATGGGTCTGGTAGTACATGGTGGGGAGGGATCTGAGACCATTGAGAACACCTCCTAATTCACCCCCTAATTTGAGGCAGGTGATGGTTCAGAGACCTGGGATGGAGAAGCCAGGAGCTAGAGCATGTAGGGGAAGAAGGTGGCGATGCATGCAAGCCAAGCAGAGGGGGAAGGAAGCAGCACACTGCATGGCGGAGAGGTAGAGATAAAGCTGGGGGAACAGGCGTGATTTGAAGTTACCCAGGGACATGTGGAGAGGAAGAGAACAGTGGCCACATCTATCGAAGGGCAGCAGTGCAGAAGCACCCTGCAGGCCAGGCTGGTGGGCAAGACAGAGAAGAGGAACAGCCAGGGAGGAGGAGGACAGTCAGGGAAGGTGTTCTTCTTGGTGGAGTCAGCAGAGCAGAGAAGAAAGAGGACAGTTTGTAAGAATGAAGGCTCCTCCCATCACCTGTGAATTATGGCCAGGAACACTTGAAAGATCTGGAGAGCTCAGAGTACCTGCCTGTACCTGCTGCCTCCAGCTTCCCTGTGCTGCCCTGGGAGCTCTGCAGCTCCCCTGGAACTTTGGTGTCGGGGGCTGTCCCTACAGCCTGGAAGTGGCTCCTTTGTGCTATTCTGGTCTCCCCCTGCCCAGGGCAGGCTCTCTGTGCTGGGGCCCTCCCAGTGTGTCCCTGGTCATCTGTCTAAAGTGTGAGCTCAAGAGGGTGAGAACCCCATTTGTCCTGTTCACCACTGTGTCCCAGAGCCAAGGACACATTTTGCCTGTGAGTATCTGTTGAATAAACGAACAGGAAAAGGCAAAGGAAGGAAGCCAGAGATGTGGGGAGATTGGGCTGAGCTATAGGAAGTCTGCTTCACATTTCTAAGTCTGAACATCCTTACAAGATCCTCCTGTTTATTAGAATATCACTCCCCAATACAAGTGACAGCTATAGGTTATTGAAGTGTCACTTTTGGTTGGGAGAAGTACAAAGGACCAAATGCACACTTGGTTCAGGGTGCCAAATGCACAAAAGGCTCAGGGTGCCTTTTAACCATCGTGGGCTTCAAGCTGTGGGTCCCTGTGAGGCCTCAGGAGCATCACAGGTTGGGGGGTGCCCATGCAAATGGGTTCCTAGGCTCCACTGCTATTTCAAGAAGAATCGCTCCACTTTTATTTCATTCTAGGGCTTTGGAAATATGAAGTATAAAACAGCCCTTTTGCAATTTGCTTGCTTATTGCAACTTGCATGTTTTTACTGACAGGTAATTCCAGAATTAGAAGTGACCGAGTCTCTAACAGAAGTGATGTCCGTTTTTAGTGCCTTTCCAACAGTCAGAGGCAGTTCTGGCCTCCGAGCCCTGACACTGTGCTGTATACCCTAACCTTTCTCCAGGCTCCATTGCTATGCATCCTTCAGTGGCTCCCATATGTCCGGAGACATACCAGCTGCCTCATCTGGACTTCCTTGACAGCAGGTGGTGAGTGCAGGTGCCGGGGGACCTCTGGCACCCACCCATGCAGACAATTGTGAATTCACTTTTGTTATAGGCATATCATTCTCCTGGAGGAACCCAGCCACTCTGAGAATGGTATTTGGTCAAGTGCAATGAATTGTTGGTTTCTACCTATACTATTCTACAATTATTCAGGTTGAGCCATAGCTCACTGATGCTGAAGTAGTAATCCTTCCCCTTGAGGTGACTGTGACTTTGAATCTGCCATCTGTTGTATCCGCCTGTAGCTCTAAGCTTTGGGTAATTGGTGACTGTGATGTTTATACCTTGATGTCTTTGTCTAGGTTATAGAAGTATTCCACCTGACAAAGCCCTGTGCTATGCCTCTAGAGACCTCTCTTCAGACTGGCAATGCTTTGACTTGGTCTCATAGAAGATTCTAAAGTCTTTGATTAGAACCTAGATCCTTTGATGAACTAATTGAAAAAAGTATAAATCAATCATGCTCCTGAGGACAGTTGAAAAGTTATGCCTAGGCTGATTTACATTTCTTAGGGCCACCACGCATATTTAAGAGGCACATTAAAGAGCTGAGTTTGGGGTGAAGTACTGGATTTGCCAAGATGTTTGTAACTCAGCGGTGTTACAGAGTCTGCCCTGTCCCTCCCTTTGAAAATACTCAGCTCTGCACAGCTGTCATCAGAAAAGAGAGACTTGGTGAGGTTTGGCATCTCTGCCATTGCACAGAGCACATCTGACTCCTGCAAAGGCTGACATCAAACATGGAACGGATCTGGAGAGTGGGATGTCTCCACATCAGAAACCAAGTGACAGGACTGCGCCTTTGAACATCAAAAAAGAGGAAAAAATTCAGCAGCACTGATATTCAAGGGACAAACTCTGAAACCAAAGATAGAGGCTCTTCTGCCAAATTCTTGGGGGTTGGGTACAAAGCCAGCAGCCTCTGGCCTGTTCACATGTCCCTGCCAGACAGGGGATGTGGCAGGGCCTGGCTCTGGGAAACTCCAGTGCTGTCCCCTCTCCCAGAGTCTCTGCTCCATCTTCTGAGAAGACACTGTCCTAGGGACTACCCTCGCTGCCCACCCCACTCTCAGCGGCTACTCCAGGAGCAACCTGAGAGTCCCCTGGCCTGGCCCTTCCACCCAAGTATCTGGGTGATGAGGCTGACACAGATGCCAGGTGCAATGGTCACTATTAAATATGGGGGTGGGGAGAGGTCAGTGATCAGCTGTGAGTTCCAAATAGATCTTTAAATTCAGTATTCTGATTTCAGTATGAAAGATATTTATATTGTTAAAAAATGAATACACATAAAGTACACCTGGAGACGTCTCGTGCCTACCTCTGCTCTCTCAGCCTGTTGCCTCCTATTCCTTAACCATTTTTACTAAAACCTTGTTTATTGTTCTAGTATTTCTTATGCAAAACCAAGCAAAGATATATATACATATATACACACACACACATACATATATATATATATATTTTTTTTTTTTTCTTATTCTGCTACTCTCTGGAAGAAGACAGCACTGTTTTCTAGTTGTGCACCTTGCTGTCTTCATTTAGTAATCCATGTAGTGACATTTACCAATCCGTCTTCACTTCTTTATCTGCTGGCAGCTGTGCAGACTCCTGGAGGTCTCATGGCTTCTTCCCGTGGCCCCCAGCTGACCCGTGGACAACGGCTGTTACCTGTTGCTCGGTGTTCTGGCAATGTTGTGGGCACAGCCTGGACATGCATTTCCCATGCACAGGAGCATCTGTGCCATTCACCTCACTCCCTGGGGCCTGCTGTGTCCCCACAGCAGATGGGACAGTGTAGGCTCCACAGTGCAGGGCTATGGCCACACTCAAGTTCTGGCCACTCTGATGGGCGATGAGGACACCTGAGTGCCCGCAAGTTTGCATTCTTCTGTTGGTGAGACTGAGCACCTTTTCTCCTAGGAGAGGGCCAAGGCCATTTCTTTTCCAGAAACTGTCGTTCATTAGACTTGTCAGACCGAAAGCAAAAATGCCAATCTTTTTTCTTTTCTTTTTTTTGAATCATTGCTGTGTACATTAATGCAGTCATGGGGTACAATGTGCTGGTTTTATATACAATTTGAAATATTTTCCTCAAACTGGTTAACTTAGCCTTCATGGCATTTTCTTAGTTGTTGTGTTAAGACATTTATATTCTACATTTAGTAAGTTTCACATGTACCCTTGTAAAATGGCAATCTTGAAAGTGAGGGCAAAAGCTGTTTATTTTTCTTTTTTAAAAAAAGAAAACAGTTCTTCTGATTGCTTAAAGGTTGAGGGCCTGAGGGATCCAGAACATGAGATTCATAAAATAAACAACAGAGTGGGGAAGAACGCGTGATGATGTAGGGGAGTTTCTGTGCCCAAAGCACAGGTGGGGACTGGAGACTGAGGACCACAGTGGGAGCTGGGGGACCTGAGAAGGGAGCCCACGGCCACCGTCCTCCTACTTTGCCCTGCTGCCTCCACCTCAGGTGGAGGTCCTGAGTGTGATGACCTCTTAAAACCTTCCAGGTCCGTCCCTTCTTGCCCAGCCCAGAGGGCGCCTTCCCTTTCCTAGTGACCTGTGAATACTCACAGCTTTCCTTTGTTCCAGGAGAAGAAAAAGAAACAAAACCCAGAGCCCATTGCTCCTGTAGCTGTTGCCATGTGCCTACTGCACCCTGGGGTCTCCTTGTTGTGCTCCATTTTTCTGGACCCTGATGTCCTGAAGCACCTTTCCCATGGCTCTGTCCCCACTGTCCCTCTCTCTGTCCTGCTTCCCGTCTGTTCTCATGGTTCCTTGGGCAGATGCACTGGTCACTCCTGGCCCCTGGCTGCAGCCAGGTAGCCTTTTGCTGGCCATCACCATCACTTAGCCTGGCTGGCCCTTTACCCTGTGTTCAAAGAGACCCACCCCCTTCCTGATGGTGCACCCACCAGGCCCTGCAGGTGACTCCAGTCCCTCATTCAATCTAGGACGTGCCCCTAGGGTTGGAGATCTAACCACTCCCTATGTAAACATGCCCCAGACCCCCCCAGAAGGGAACATGCTTTGGTACTGGAAGCCGAGGACCCAGCGTCCTACACCGCCTCCATTGTACCTCCTGAGTTCTCTAGTTGGGCACGCCTGTAACATAGGGAAATGTCTCTAGCACATCTGTCTCTTTATTTTACCAAATTCCTTCCTCATCAGGGGAAGAAAGTAAACTTGCCACTCTGCCTCCTGGGCCAGCAGTTTTGTGGGGGCTATGCCCTGAGGCCACCTGGCCTTTTGGTCTCCAGGACCAGCATGACGCCTAGAGGGCAGTTGATGGGCACCATTGCTGAGCTAGGTTTGGGCACATTGTGAGTCTGGTGTGGCCCTTGCATGTGCACATGTGTAGCAGTGTGTGTACACATGTGTGCAGGGTCTTTATGGTAGCTATTGTAAAAATCAGTTGTTTCTAAAGCCAAATCAAGCCATTTAACTGTTCAACCAAAATTTATGAAACGTGAACTTTGCATCAAGCACTGTACTCTGATTAGACTCTGTACTATGCCCCAGAGAAACAGCTGGCCCTGCACAAGGCTCAGTCCCAGCCCTGGGAGGCCCCAGTTGTGCTTGCTGGCTTGGGAGACCTTGCTCCTGGGAGCACATAGGCCGTCAGAAAGGGCTTCCCAGGAGGAGTGACCCACTGGAGGGTAGAACGGGAATTCACCAAGCTGAGGAGTGAGGACAGGCTCATGAGGCGGGTCCCAGGCAAGGGTGGGAGAGACGGGATGTTGGGGACCTTGAGCCATGCAGGAATGAGCAGTGTGGCTGCCATCTGTGCCAGGTCCCTTGGCATGCCCCATGCTGCCTCCTGCCCCTACCCCTCCAGAAAGTCAGCACCATGGCCTCATTTAAAGAGGAGGTGAGAGTGGTTCACAGAGGCTGGTGCCTTGCTCAGGCCAAGGCCTGCAGCAGGAAGCTCTGAGGCTGAGAGTCCAGGGGGCCCATGCCTTGGATCTGAGGTCTCAGAGGAAGGCTGGCCAGGCTTCCCTGGGAACTGAAGGAGGGAAAGCCAATCTATGAAGAGACATAACAAAACTTAATTTCATTCTCACTATGCCTAGCTTCCCAGCTGCCTGTTGCCTTGTGTCGGGGCTCCGATGGTGACTGGCCGTGGCACTGTCCTTTTGTGAGGCTTATGAAATGATCTTTGTGACCCTTGCAACCTGGGCATGGCTGCCTCCCCATTGCCAGAGGCTGTCAGAGGCTGCTAGCACCTGGGTGTCTGATTCAGAAGGGAAAATTAGTCACCGCAGCAAAAGGAACATTCTCCCTTCCATTTGCCCCAGATGACAATGGTAGGATGTGGGAAATCTCAAAACCTGAGCAGAGAAGGGAAAACCCAGCCAGAACTCAGGATAAGCCTCGGATGGGTAAGAAGGATGTGTGGGAAGATGTGTTGACATTGTGGAGACGGGCCAGTGAGTCATTAAGACCCTTCTCTCAGTGTCTTAGGACAAATGGGCACCAAGTGGGTTGTCCTGAGCTGACCCAATGGGTGACGGAGGGATTGTGGAGGGACATACCCACCCTGCTGGGTGTCCTTCTGACCCTGGGCTCCCGTCATGGCACCTAGCTTCACAGCTCTGCCCAGGGCCCCATGCACTGCCCGTAGAAAGGAGGAAAATGATTGCTTGGGCAGAGGGTGCAGACAGACAGTGCTCTCAGCTCCCAAGTGTGAGAGGCAATTCTGCAGTCCCAGAGGTGCCCATCAGGGTGGTCTGCACAGACATGGAGGCCAGTCGAGGCTCCTGCTGGTATCAGGTCATCTTTGAATCTCCATGGGCAACACCCCCTCTAGGACCACCATGTCAGGTCCTCTCATATCATGTAACCATCTCAGTGGGAGGGGAGAGGGCCCAATAATCTCAGGATTCTCCAGAAGTTGTCCCAGACACCACAGGGATGCTGTCTGCATCGAGGGGGCAGCCCACCTACAGAGAAGGACATGGGGGGGTCACTCATGAGTTGGCGGAAGGTTTGGGGAGAGTTGCCCAGGCTCAGAGACCCAGATGGACACAGTTATGAGATTGCTTATCCAGGTGGTCTGGTGACATGTCACCCACTGTCCCTGGTGCTGATCAGGCCATCTGCAAGTGGTCTCCCAGGGTGTGCTGTGGAGATGCACCCAGTTCCATTGCTCTGATTTATCTTATATGGTGAGTAGGTATGTACCCCTTACTCCAGCCAGAAGAGTTCAACTGTGATTCAACTCTTCAGAATGACCTTGAAGGTAGAGACCCCAGGATATTTCCACTGGACACAAAAGTGGCTGAGGAGCACAGCTGGTAGGCCCTCTCCTGTCCCTAAGCCTCACCTAGTTCCCCAGAGGCTGGGCCAGCCTTTCTGAGCTGTTGGGCACAGTCCTAGCAGGGCTGGGGGGCATCCCAGTCACTCACTGCAGCTAATCCCTCAGATACAGGGGCACAGCCTCTGTGTAGCCTGAGTATTCCCCATCTCAGACTTTGCTATCTTATGTCCCAGAGCTGGGTTTACCTGCTCCAACTGCACCAGCGCCTCCTGAACAGCCCACATGCCTCACCCTCCAGAGGCATCGCCTGACTCCTGTCTTCCCTGAGGGAAAGGAGCAGGGCTGTACCAGGGCCACCTGCCAGGCACATGAATGGCAGCTGGATGAGATGGAGTGTGAAAGCTTGAGTGCAGTGGCCAAGACACACAGCACTCCAAATGTCACCTCTTGCTGTGGCTCTTATGTGTACAAGGCGAAGGGCAGTAATTTTAGGAAATTGGCCAAAATTTCTTGAAGTTAAAAGATTCAAAGAAAACAAGCAAATATTCAAGAGGTTCAGCTGCTGCTCAAAGCACATCTGAGATGGCCCTGGGAAATTCACTCAAGGATAGTTAAACACACAACACAACATAGGTCTCATTACTGTGTTTCTGCCTTGTTTTTTAAACAATTTTATTCAGATTTGCAGACTTAGCTCTGGCTGACTTTTGGTCATTTCTGCAAATAAATCTAACCTCAAAGGACAAAGATTAAGTAGCATTGAAGGGATTTTGAAGAAGGTGCTGGAGGCAGTGAAGGCAAATGCCATAGTTCCAAAACAGGGCAGTGGAGCCAACGGTATGCTCCTCCCTGGGGGCAGACCTTGTGGGTCAGGACTTTCCAAGTTACCTCACAGGCCCCACCACATCCTGCACTGAGTTGCTCCCACCTGAGGGCTCAGCAAGGTCTAGCCTCAGACACAGCCTGACATGTGGCAGGACTTGGAGCCAAGCCAAGGTCTGTGACCCAGTCATCTAAGTGTTCACAACAACCTGGCCCAGAACTCAGTGGCTTGAAACACCCACATGGCCCTGTTCATGGGACCACACTTGGGATGGGCTCAGAGAGCAGTTCTGCCAGCCTTCTCGGGGGTCCCCATGTGGGGTTGTGGGGCTGGTCAGGCTGTTGTGGGCGCTGGGCACTGGGTTCAGCTGGGTCAGGTAGTGACAGAAGAGGCAACAGCAAGAGAGGAGAAACCTGAAGTTAGACCCTTCCCAGCTTCTGCCTGGTGTCCTCCCAGAGAGCCCTGCGGTGAAAGCTGGCCACACTGGGCATGGATGCAGGGCTATGATAGGCCATAGTCCCACAGCGGCCTGTGGCCACAGATGCAGTGGCCAGGCTGCACTGTCACGCTGCCTCCACGTCTTCCACGGCAGACCCTTTGCCAGCTGACATCAGCACAGGTCCTCCGGACACCCAGGCCTCCTGCTGGGCAGGGCATGAGTATGGGGAGGCACCTGGGCCTCCAAACAGGCAGGTCCAGGCAGCTGTGTGCACCACCATCACACCAGGCAGAGGCCTTTCATGTGCTAAGTTAATAAGGGTTTTTAGATCAAGACCTGCTCATTATAGAAATTATGGAAAAGAAGGGAAAGGATCAAGAGGAAATGAAACCACAGTTCCCAAACCCAGGGTTCAGAAGATTTGGTGTGCGTCCAGCTTCCTCTCCTGTGTGTTGCGAGTGCCATGTCCCAAGCTGGCCCACGGAAACAGTGTCCATGCTGGCTGACACACTCACACATCACAAACCAGTTCAATTATTACCCATGCCTGGGCATTTATTTTCCTCCCCATTTTTTCATGATTATGGATAATACTTCACCAAATACCTTTGACATCACCTTTGTTCACATTTCTGAATATTTCCTTGGTTAGATTTCCCAAAGGGCTAAGACTGTGATCATCTCAAGTCTCCTGGTACATCTTGTCCGACCCCATAGCCACCCCTTACAAGGGTCACCATCCAAGTTGCCACCCTACCTATCATTGCCTGAGGCCTTACAATTTAGGTCTGTGCTAGAGATCCCTACAAGAACTCAGGACTTGTCCTTGGTGCCATGGCTCTGTGACTATGGCAATTTGGGGAGACAGGCCACGGTTGGGGGTAGTTTGCTCCCTAGCATTGCTAGCGGTGGGATATGCAGCAATTGTCTGTCCCTTCTCAGATGGGAAGGGCTTGGCTCTGTGCCCAGGTCAGGGGCATTGCCTATGTGCTAGGCACACGGAGGGAGTTCCACACATTGCTGTGTCCCCAGCACTGTGCTCAGAGCGGGTGCTTGGTAAGGCTGGAGGAGGGGGGACCAACAATGTGTCTGGTGGGGCAGCCTGGGAGGCAGGAGAGGGATGGGGCAGGAGGGAAGGTAGGCCCCTGCCTGTCTGCCATTGCAAATGGAACTGAATTCACCCAGCCCTGTACAAATGCTTGTGTAATTGGAAGCACTACTTTTGTTGTCTGTGCCAATGTTTGACCAGGATGTGATGCCATCCAGGGCTAGGCACCACTGACTGCCTGCCTGGTCACTGCTTCTTGAAGAGAAGATAGAGAGTGATGGTCCTAGTCCCAGTGGTGTGTCAGTGTCTCTGGGAACACGTAGGAAATGCTGATTCCAGGACCTGGGCTGGAGCTAGGGCTGGGGCTGGGGCTGGAACTGAGCGCCAGGTATAGACCACGAGGCAGGCACAATGTCCTCTCAAAACTCACCAACTAGTAAGTGATCTCAATAATTAGGAGACTCCATTTGCATATATTAATTCAGAATTTTTAAAAATTAACTTTTGAAGAATAATTAAAACTTTCAACATTACAAAGCAAAATGCTGCCATCGTGGAGTGATGGCTGTTCCATCTACGTGGCTGTAGTATGGGGACCTGGGTGGGCCAGACTGGCCGCTGTGGATGCCTCCCTGCCCACTGCTGTGGAGAAGTAATCTTCAAAGTCTCAGCTTCAATTACACCTCTTATAACATGTCCTAATAAGAAGCACTTAGGTAATGAGCTGATTAAATCTGTAATTAAAGTGTCAAAAGCAGGGCCCCCAAGGAGATCTGTGGCTGCTGGGTCTGCTCAGGGCCACCTTGCTTCCTCAGACTCACCTCTGCTGGAGAGAGAGGGTCCCTGGTGACACATCCACTTCTTTTGATTATCAAAAACACACAGTCTCAAATGAAAGGTGTGGAAATAAATAGAACATGCCAGCTCCATGGGACCAGCACTTCTGAGGGCGGGCTCCCTTCCCTGCGAGGCAGACTGTGCCCCGCGTAGACGATGTTGCTGACGTGGCTGAGGAAACTCTGCATTTCCAGAGCACATTGGTGGCCACCCTGGGAGACCTGCTCAGCCCTGCACATGCCTGCCAGCCCTGCCCACCCTGTCCCGTTTGAAGGCCAGTCCCTGCTGCCTTTTCTTGGGCATCTTCAACACCCCAGAATGCTTAGGCAGCATTCTCATCCCACCCACTTCGTTCATCATTTCACTTGGAACTCAGCTCTAATTCCTCCTTTTTAAAAAGCTTTTTATTTTGAGCTAACTGTAGATTCACACACAGTTTTAAGTAATAAATCCAGAGAGATTCCATGTACTCTTCGCTAGGTTTCCCCCAATTACGAAATCTTACAGAACTACACGTAGTGCCACATGGTAGGAATTTGCGTTGGTACAAACCAATGGTCTCAGCTGACATGTTTTATATGTAGTTGCGTGTGTGTGTGTGTGTGTGTACTCAAACACTTGGTTCCATGCAATTTGGTCACACATACAGATTCCCATGACCCTCTTCCATAAGATCCCTGAGGCCACCCTATGCAGCCACCAATGCTCCCTGCTTCTTTCCCACCCCTGGCCTGCCCTCAGCCCCTAGCAACCACTCGCCTACTCTCCACTGTCTTGTAGTTTCAAGAATGATACTTAAGTGACACAGCGACAGGAGCAGCCATAGAAAGCAGCACCTCACACCCCCTGACAAGGTGCCTGCATTTTTCTCCTTACCTAGGAAGGAGAAGGAGATCGTAACTAACCCAATTGCATCTATGCACATGTGGTTATATTTATTTTTAATGCCTATCTGTTCCTTTTCTAAAGGTCATTTTTCAAGTCACAAGTGACCTTGGATACTAGTGTGATCTTGCCAGCAACTGTAGGGTCCCAGTTGGTGCCATCCGGGGCTCAGCTCTTGAGGCCTCTTCTGCCAGGTGCCACTCTCTACACCTGGGCTGTTCTTGTGACATAAGGCCTGTGGGGCAAGGGTCCTAGAAATACAAGTTTGGGTGAATTGTGCAGCAATACATAGGCCTTGGAAACCCAAACACTCCCTGTGAGAAGGCGTTGCTATGCAAACTCCAGAGAAATTTGTTTGGAATGTTTACTCAGTATGTGTGTATCTGCTTTACATACATCTCACTGACTGAGCTAACCATGGGACAGCCATCAGAAACTGCAGGGCAGGTGGTGGTTTCTGGAGCAGATGCCCCTCCCTGGGGCCTCCGGGGGACGGGGGCACTGAGACCAGGGGAGGAGGCGCTGAGCAGGGACAGGGCTCGCAGGGCCAGGCGCTCGCAGAGATAGCTATGGGCTTCATGCAGTGAAATATAACTGCAAGGAGAGCCCCATGGTAACCATAGTGAAATAGGGCAGAAGAGCACTCTGGGCTGCGCTGTGGCCACAGTGAGGTTGTAGTGGCTCTTGGTGCCATGCCCGTGGTCCCCAGCCCCCAGGGCAGCAATGGCAGGACATAGGCTATGCCCAGACAGCCAGATGCCTGTGCTTTAGTCTTCCTCAGAGGTCCAGGCTACACAAGCCACAGGCATGGGGAGAGGCAGGCAGCTCAGAGCCATCACCAGGTTATGAATGTTAAGGCTCTGGGATTGCCAGCCTAATGTGTGCGAATTCCCAGAGTTACACTGCTTAGAATTAGCCTGGGAGCGCCATGCCTGGTGTCAGTTTCAGCCCAATGGAGCACAGAAAGCAGACTTACTGCCCACAGGAACTCAGGACCTCTTCTGGGATTCCCTCCCTTGCCCGCATCAAAGTGTCCTTCAGCCCCCGAAGGGAGGCTGTGGTGCTTTGGGGACTTGGCTGTCCTGTGTTGGATACTGAGGTACATGGCTGGGGGAGAGGGCTTGGTCTGCTGGGGTCACCAATTCCCCTACACCCCTGGCCACATCCTTGGCAGCCACAGGCTGACCCTGGTGTGGGCATAGGCCACAGCCTCTGTGGAAACCCTTACTCCTCTTTCTCCTCACAGCCTCCTCCTGCTGAGTCTCACTGTGTCAGTGTGTGTACATGTGTGTGTCCACAGGTGGGGTGTGTGTGTGTATTTCATGGGGTTTGCACTTGCATACGTGTGCACATGGGTCAGGGATGAATGAGTGGGGTCTGGGTAGATGCTGTCTCTTGGGCAGTGCCTCTAGGGGACTAGAGCGGAACATCGGAAGTCATGCCAGGGAGGAAGGCTGAGGCACCATTATGAGGTGTGGGGTGTCTCAGAGCTGGCCCAAGGAGGGATGTTTGTCTGTCTACTGGCTCCCTTGGGCCTGTGCCTCTGGCGTTGGGCAGGTGAAGATGCTGTGTGGGCTCCCACAGGTGACCCCAAGTGGTCAGTAAGGCTGAGGCTGCCCAACCACCTGTGTGTAAGCCCATGGTTGGAGGCAGGACAGCAGACAGATGTCTCTGCTGGCTCACGAGGAGGTAATGGGATGTGTTTTAGTCCCCTGAGGAAGCATGGGGCTCAGGGACAGCTCAGAGTGTCCGGACTGGCATCCAGCTTCTCACTCTTCCTCACTGGGCCTTGAGGCCAACTTACCTCTCAAGTCTTACCCTTTCTCCAGTCATGGGTGCTGGAGAAACACTTGGCAGGGAGACACAGGGACAGGCCACAGAGGAGACCAGGCAGGGCCTCTGCCAGGCACAAGGAGGAGGGAGTGTGGCTAGGGGACATTGAAAACTCCTGGTCATCAGCATGGTTCAGAGCAGACCAGGCCACACACTGGTGGGATTGTTCCTGGACATCCCTGCAGCCTGAGCTGGGGGCAGCAGAAAGATGGTGTGGGGACCACAGGTGAGAGGTGAAATACGTCGCAGCACCTTTCTGTGCTGGAGACTCAGAAAGGGTGAAGGAAGCACCGGCAGGAGCCCTGAGAGGGGTGGGACATAGGGCAGGGAGGCTGTGCCCAGGGGCAGCAGGTGCTTGGGCCTTGGAACCCACATGCTCAGCAGCAGTTGGGCACCACGACATGGCTCTGGGAGAGGTGGAGGCTGCAATCATAAGAGGCATTTCAGACATCGAGCACTGTGCCCACTGAGGCATGCATGGGACAGAGGGCAGCGGTTGGGGGTGGAAAGTCAGGCCATATCAGGGTGACAATTTCTTTTTCATTTCTTTTCTTTTCTTTTTTTTCTTTTTTTGAGACAGAGCCTCAAGCTGTCCCCTTCGGTAGAGTACTGTGGCATCACAGCTCACAGCAACCTCCAACTCCTGGGTTTAAGCAAGTCTCCTGCCTCCGCCTCCCAAGTAGTTGGGACCCCAGGTGCCCACCACAATGCCTATTTTTTGGTTGCAGCCATCATTGTTATTTGGTGGGCCCGGGCTGGATTCGAACCTGCCACCTTAGGTGTATGTGGCTGGTGCCTTAGCCACTTGAGCCACAGGCGCTGAGCTGAGAATTTCTAGAACAACAGGTGCCTCAAGAGCTAAAAGGGGCAGAGCAGGCCGAGGAGGGCAGACGAGCCCCCTAAAGGTGGTTAAGACGTCATCACTGAAGTTAAGTTATCCCAGCCTGCTATATCTTTTAAATTTGTGTTTATGTTCAATTACCTCATTTAGGCTATATTCAACTCATTCATATCTTTTAAAAAATAAAATAGCTTTGTTCTAAGAAGAAAAGATTTGGGAGAAATCTTTTGTGTAGAAAGCAACACACACACACAAAAGGATGTAGACATAGATGTTACCCCCCACACCCCCCAGAGAGCTGAAAGAAAGTTTTTTATTCCCTCCCTCTCTACTTCCTGTGTGGTCTGCAAGCAGACTCCCACCTGCAGAAGGGGCAGGGGGCGTGGCTTTCTCACAGATGCGGTGGGGTCAGAGGTTCACTGAGGCTGGAGCCTTCCTCGTTGCTAGGATCTACTTGGAGGCAATGGTCTAGACTCTGGGCCTCAGGCTGCTGCAGAGACAATTGAAAGAAGTTCATTTCTTCCCTCTGACCTTGGACCTCAGTGAGGCCTCTGTCAGCCAGGGTCCTGGGCAGCCTCTGGGGTCCTCCTACCCAGTGTCCAGTGACACTGTGCTCAGGGCACTGCTTTTTGGAACAGCCCTGAGAGCTAAGGGGCTAGGGTCCAGCCTTGCTGTCCTGTCTAGTTTCAGGGCTGGGATGGAATGTGCCTCTGTCCCTCAGGAGTGAACAGCAATGCTGTGGCAGGGCGTGGTCTAGCACATGGCCACCTCTGCTACAAGCAGGCACTGCACTGAATTCCGGGGGGGCAGATGGAGATCTTCCTGCCTCAGCCTCTTGGGTGTACCCTCTCCACCAGAATCCTGCAGAAGCTGCAACCCTCTCAGCCCTCTGTCTGACCACCTCCTTATTTGAGATTCCTTACTTGGGAGTTTGATGGGTGAGATAGTCATACCCTGGCCCCACTCAGGGTCATAGAGCCAGCTGGTGGCATAGGGTCAGAACTGCCCCTGACCCCAGGCTCATATTCCTCTGTCTCCCTGCAGCCCCCATCCGTGCGGGTGCCCTGAGGCATCACAGAGATATAGCCTCAGCTGGTTTCCATTTGGTCCAGGCAGCTCCAGCTGGGGCAAGCAGGTTCTTTAGGGCCACCAATTGTCAGTCTATGGCCTAAGCAGAGGGAGGACTTTTGTTCTTTTTGACAAAAGAGTATGTTGCCACCAAGTGTGGCAGATGGCATATTGGACTGCCTGGGGTGCTGTTATCAGAGACCAAGAATAGCCAAGCACTTGTGATGTCTGCAGGGCTTCATGCTTCCATCCGGAGTCAGGCTGATGGTGCACCAATGTCAGCAGCCACTTGGCCAAGCCTCCTCTAGCCTAGAACCAGCTGAGGGTTAGGATTGTGGCTGCCCGGGGTGAGTCCAGCTGCACCCCTGCTTTACTGTCCAGAGGGTGACTTGGTTAACTGCTTTCTGTCTCAGTTTCCCCATCTGTTCTCTGCCATCTTCACCTACAACAAGGATGCTAGGCCTCCGCATACACCTGTTTTCTTCTTGGCTCTCTGCCTCCTCCCTGCCTGCTGCTGTTCCTCTCTCTCTGTTGGCTCCCCTGAATGAAACCCTTTTCAATCTGGGTATCTGTCACCATAGCAGGAGCTGCAGCAGTGCAGGTAGAGAACAGGTCTTGGGCAGATGTGGCCCTGCTCCTCCTTCCAGGCAGGGTGGTGAGGGGGCTGCCTCACATGGCACTCAGAAAGGGGCCCTGTACAGGTTTGCCAGCTTTTTTGTTGGGAAGGGCTGTGGCCAGAACAGAAATGAAGCCCTGGAGCCCCACATCTGGGCCAAAGTGGGACTCATGAGGGTGGTCTGGCCAAGCCCCTCGCGTGTACTGGGCAGGCCCCAGGCCTTCTGAGTAGGGGACTCTGATGGGCTGTGACAGGCCCACTGTGGGGAGGTCCCTGCTCACCCTGGGCCTGCCCTCCCTTTCCTACCTCCCCTTTGTGAAGCAGTCACAGTGCAGACGTGAGGAAAGCCACTCTGGGGCGGGCTCCTTCAGGGACATGTCGTCCACCACACTGGCCTAGCTTGCCTGGGGGACCTTTGGAGTCATCGCAGTTCCTGTGACCTTTCTGCCCCCTGGATACTTCCACTTCTGGCGTCTGCGGTAACCATTGCTGCTTCCCATGGCCACAGGCCATGCCCCGCACTGCCGGCAGAGGGCGCGTCAAGTCGCTCCTGTTCCTTGCGGGAGGCTCCCCTGCTCCGCCTGGCAGTGTGGCCTCCGCCCCTGCCTTGCCGACCCTCTATGCCACGCCCCCCACCAGGAGATTATTCTGCCATCCCTTAGTACTTTGCACTAGAGTAATTATTTCCTAGTAGCTATTGTCATTTTAATTCATTTAACTTTTAACTTTATTACAACGTGGTCTCTATGCACACAGGAATGGCAATGGGCTGCTTTGTGTCCCCCTCTCCCTAAAATCTTTTTTTTTTTTTTTTTTCCAGTTTTTGGCCAGGGCTGGGTTTGAACCTGCCACCTCCGGCATATGGGGCCGGCGCCCTACTCCTGTGAGTAACAGGCGCCGCCCTTTCTTTTTCTTTTTTTTTTTTTCTCCCTGAAATCTTATTGAAGTCCTGACCCCTAGTACCTCAGAATGTGACTGTATTTCAAGTTTGGTTAAGTTATAATAAACTGAGGCCCTAATCCAATTTGACTGATATCCCTTAAGGAAAGATTTGGATACACAGAGGGACGACCACTTGAGGACACAGTGAGAAGATGCCTCCTCCAGGCCAAGGAGAGAAGCCTGAGGCCAACCCAGCTGGTTCCTTGAGCTTGGACTTCCAGTGTCCAGAACTGTAAGGAAATAAATCTGTTGTGTGAACCACCCAGCGTGTGGTACTTGTTGCCGCAGCCCTAGCAACCTGGCACGGGCACTGTGTGTTTGTACCTGTTTCCACAGCACCAATCGCAAAGTGATATGACTGAGGGCTGAGCCACTCAGCAGCAGCCCCAGAGAGGCCTGAGTGCCCAGGGCAGGGCTATCTAACCTTGATTTATCTCAGCTGTGGACTGAATGAGTGGGAAGAAAGTGCCAGACCTGGAGCCGAGTCCTGTGTGGCCTTGGGAAGGAGTGCTTCCTCTTATTTCTCTTAGAAGGAACATGCAAGTACCTGGCCTGGTGTGCTAACATTGTTCCTTCCTGCCAGGAATGTCCAGGCAGGAAGCATCTTGGGATTTGTCCTGGAGTGGGCTGCATCCCTCTGACCCGTTTTCTTTAGGCACAGACTGTCTGTGTGCGTGGTGACTCATTCAAAGCTGCCTTAGACTTCAGATCATTGACTTTAGCCAGGGTGGGGCAGCTGCATCTGTCTTTTTGCCCCATCTCTGTGGGTGCCCTCTAATTGTCTGCTCACCAACAAATGAATGAGTGATGGCTGAGCCATTGATGGCACATGGTGGACGTGTTTCCTCCGATACTACCTGGCTATATCCCAGCTTGCTTCTGGTTCTAGTTTTTTCAGGACATTACAGAATGTGACTTTTTCCCCACCAAGACTTCTTTCTTCACACGTATAATTATGTCGAAGTCTGTTAATATTCCCTCTGGCACTTCTTTTAGATCCAATCTTTATACCTTGTTTTCCTAAATATGGTATGGCGACCCTCTGATGCCCTTTAACTTATTGCTGTGGGGCTTCCAGGGTTTCCAGGTGGCTCTAGTGGGGTCATCCTCTCACTGCTGTGCTCTGTCCATGTGGCTTTGGTGGGGCTGAGAGCCCAGGCACTAGCAATCCATCTATGCCTGTCCTCTGTCCACATGGCTGGGTCAGGGGGCAGCATGGGCCCAAAGCAGGTGGTGTGCAGGATTTTGGCTGGGACCATGAGGAAGAACAGCTCTGCCTCTGCAGGGATAGCTGAAGGATCAGGAAGGTGTCCAGGACTTGCCAGTGACTATACCATACTGCTGTGACTTGGGGGTGAGCCTACTGAGAAAGGAGCCAGTATGGAGGGCACCTGGGCAAGTGACACCAAGGGACACGGTAGGAGCCCCCAGATCCAGTTGTGCCCAAGGCAAACCACACTGAAACCAGTGTTTCTTAGTGGACCCACTCTTGGCGTTTCAGCTCAGTCTTCACCATGGGACTAGTCCACACAATGCAAGATAATCCACATCCCAGTTCCTACCCACAAATTCTGAGTGTCCTCACACACACCACAGCCCCCATCATTCCCACATGGTTAGCTGCCTGTCCTCAGCTTTTCAGTCACTCGGGTCCTTATTTTACTTATTCTAGTTGGTTTTCTGGCATTTTTCAGATGAAAGGACCCTGATAAATGGCATCTGCCATCACTGTGTTGGGTGTCTGGGATTTAAGCCCTAATGTACCAGTCGATGTCAGGGTGGCCCATCAGAGGGCAGGACTTTCACTGAAGGACTGGTTGAGGTCTGCAGGGAGCATGTGGTCAGCATAGTTCCCATGGAGATGCAGGAGTTAAAAGCTGCCCAATTCTGGCCATGGCAGGCAGTGCAGAGGACAGGCTCAGCATGGTATGGCCAGCCTTGGGCATTGGGGACAACAGCTAGATCTGATGTAGGGCCCAAGCTGCTGATCGGATGTAGGCATGTCCCATCCTGCTGAACTGGCTTTCTTTGTGAAGTGAAGGGAATTCCCTGGAAGGATAACATGAAATAGGAAGAAGAGAAATCCAAAATACTGTTCAACTCTGTAAAGGTCCTGACTCAGTCCCCGGAGATGGCATGTGGGGTCAGGACAGGCTGGAGCGGCTTGGTGGGGAAGAGCCTGGGCCCAGCTGCCGTCCCTGAGTACTGCAGGTCCCATGGCAGTGCCTGTTCTACTTCAACACCTGGGGTCTCCCTTCAACCTTCCTCCTGTTTCTGCTTGGGGAAGTGCAGAGTACTCGGCTTCCAGCTGATCACCATCTATTCACAGCCCGTGGGATTGACACAGACACCTCACCAGGGTCTAAGGGCTATTTTGGCCCTTTTTCTTCTCCGACAGCAGAGAGGACCACAGCTCTGCCTAGTGTGTGGCCTAGGACACCTGATTTTTCCACCTGTAGAACAATGTGCTAGCAGCACCTCTTCAGTCAATGGTTGCTGGCGTAACCTTCTTTCTACTACAGTCAGAAGTCCTGGCTCTGCTCCTTATTGAACTCAGAACTAATAATAATAACAGAGCTTCTCAGAGTTGTAATTTCACCTGTGAAATAGGGATGATCAGAACCACACTGCAAGGGCTGTTGTAAGGATTGAGACGATGTCTGTGGAAACTATATAAATAAGACTGTAAATCACTTCCTTCCCTCCAGGCTGCAGCCTGCCCAACTCCTGAATGCCCCAGGAGGCCTCCAGCCCGCTTGGATCCCTCTCCTGGAGCCCCAAGAGACTGCTGAGGTGTCTGAGATTGCCCATCTTGTACCACAGCCAAGTGTGCACAGACTTCGCCACTCTGCCGAGGGCCAGTGGCTCTAACCCTTGTCACTCCCCCTGCAGCACCTGGAATGGCTGGGTGAAGGGCTGACCTATGGAGATGAACCCAGGAGAGAAGACTCAGCATTCCCCTCAGGGACTGAGGTAGCCCAGTTCACTGACAGCTGATGAGAAACGTCTCTGTGCACGGGCTGAGCAGCTGTGCTGCTCTCCCTAACACTTTTCTACCTGTGTTCAGGCAAATTAGTCCTGTTTGCTTAGTGAGCATGGATTCTGAATGCTGGGAGTGGGACATGGGACTTGAATGCACAATGGCGCTAGGCCCTGAGGGGTTGCTGTATGGTCTTATAGTCAGGATCTCTCTGTCCAGCAGACAGGCTGTGTTGGCCTGCTAGGTAGCCTGTCCAGATTGTGATGGACACTGCCTACATTTCCTCTGGACAACCTCTTCCCACCCTCATTTGCTTGACACAGTACTTCTATAGTGGGGCATAAGTTTAGCACCCAGCTTTTGAGTCAGAAGGGCAGACTTGAGTTTGAGTCATGGCAATCCACTGGAGCTATCTGTCCCAGGACAATTCATTTAACCTTTTCTAACTGTGACTGATTATCTAGCAAACAAAGATAAGAGCACCTTCCACACAGCCTGCTGGACACAGGGTGGGCCACATCAGCCTACCCCACAACTACCCATGCTGTGTTATTTACTCTTATACAAGTTTATTTAAGTTTTTCTTAGCAATGTTGTCCAGGCTGGATTTGAACTCCTGGGCTTAAGCAATCCTCCTGTCTCACCATGCCCGACAAGTTCACATAATTGTTACAGAGGAGTAAAGTGGCCCTTTGTTAAGCATCTTTCAAGCTCAAGTATACACATGTGGGTGTGTGTCTCAGCTAAGAGGGCAACAGAAGCTCATTTCACACTGTTCCTGACACTCTGCAGGTGTCAATCTGTCTGCCTGATTTCTGGATTCCCTGCACCTATCCCGTGCTCCAGAGAATATCTCTCCATGGCTGGGGCACCCTGAAAGCCAGAGAGATAAGGATAGACCCAGAAGGATGCCCATTAGAGGTCAGCACCACACACTTCTGATACAAAGGAGAAGGCGAGTCATCTATAGATAGTCCCCTTGCCCTTACAGGCATGCTTCTTTCTCCTGTGGCTCCACCCTCACTGCCCAGCCCATGGGTCTTCAGCATGTGCTGGGTACAGCCACCTGACATCACTGCTGCCATGACCTCTGCTCTCCTCAGTGGCCCTGATGCAGACCTCAAGGGAGCACTGAGGGGCCTGGCAGCCTCCACCCCGACTCCGCTGCTCCTGCCATCCAGACACAAGGCCTCTCCATGTTCATTTTTATTTAAAGACTCGGAAACACAGGCATCATAGTTTGTCATTACTGTCAAGTCTTCCAAAACCACACGCTGACATTTGCGTATAACAAGAACACTGGGGTGTGTGTGTGAACTGTGTGAAGTACGAAGGATCTCATTCAGTCTGCTGAGCTTGTTTCAGGGCGCTCAGCCTGGCATTCACCCTGGGAGGATTCGGGAGAGAGCCGATGGCCTACCGCCCCGCTGCTGTGCCCACTCCCTGGGCCCTTGGCAGTAGCTGTCCTGGCTCCTTGGGGTCTGCTGGCCTCACTCAGTTATGACTATGAACTGTACTGGGCTCCTCCCAGCTCCTCACCAGGGCCACCAAATGCTACCACACAACTAGGACATGTCTAATTTTGAGGCCAGCATGGAATAGCAGAGTTTTAGACAATGTACAGCCATAATAGTCTGTCCTTCAAGATGAGGAGGACTGAAGGAAAGGGTGAATCCTACTCCTGCTCTTATCTGCAGGTTACATTGTCTGGAAGGCTGCAGGTGTGGGAAACACTCAGCACAAGCACCGACTGTGTGCATTTTCCTGGCTCTTTGGAGTCCTGGCATAAGCCCCCAGAGCTCGCAGAGAACAGGCCCTGTCACTGGCTGGGCCCATGGCATCACTTCCTTCCCAAGGCAGCACCAACGCCCATCCCTGACTCTGCTGTGACAGGGGCTGGCTGATCTCTTCCAAAGATACTGTGATGCCTGCCCTAGCCTCTCCTGTGTGCTGTGGGTGCTCAGCCTGGGGCTGCTGGCTCACCCACTATCACCTGGGTTTTGCATACATTCCTACCGGAAGCACCAGAGGAAAGAAAGTCCAAGTTAGTCTATTCTGTTGCTTGGTAGCTGCCCTGGTTTTAAAAAGCGTTTATTATGTGGACACTTAAGTTAGTCTGGTTTTGCTGGAGAACACATGTCTCACTCAGGGTGTTAATCCACGCACCTCTTTGGTGACAGCATGAATTTAAACATGCACAGGAATTTTGTGCATGGCAACTAATTCGGCAGCAAGGGCAAATAGGTACCCTCTGGTTGTCACTAACTTTCAGGGATCCCTGTGTTTAAACCAGATTCTTTCTTCTTCAATTCTGAACAAATTCCTCAAATCTATTAAATCTACTGCCATCTGGCGGGAGGAAAAGAGCCTTTCTCTAGGCTGGACTCCCCCCCACTCCCCCCTTCCCCCAGTGTGGTGGCCACCTGGCGGGAACAAGTAGCCAAGCCACGTCCCCAAATGGGACTCTGAAAACAACGCTGCCCAAATTTCAAAGGCTTCATGCCAAGAAAAACAATGTGTTTCTGGAGCTGGTTGTGTCCCTGAAAACCTATGTTACCAAAGGCAAATTTATTCAGTCTAATTTAAGTCTCAGTGGTTTGTGTAAAAATGAAGGGAGAGAGAGAGGGGTTATGACTTGAGAATTTGAGATGACAGAATTTGTGCCTAAGGCGTGAATCTCAGGAATAAAACTGTCTCTTGACAGGGCCCCTCCATCAGTGTCCTTGGGACTCGATCTGCTGTGCTAAGGAATATAGGCCCCAGTCCCACTTAGGGGAAGGTCCCAGGACCAAAGCTGCCCTCCTTCCTCTCTCGTCCTACCGGGCCCCGATGCTGCATGTCTGCAGAGGTGCGGCCACCCCTGTCCTCACTGCGCCTCTGGTCTCTGCACTGTCTGATACAGGAGCAGTCATTTATTTTTAAAAAAGAAGAGAAAAACCTTTGCTAGGTGGTGCAGTTTGTACCACTGCACATTTTGACAGCAAGAAATGGTATTTTGAGAATGCTAATTGTGGAAGTCATTCTCTCTGAAGCAATAAAAGGAAGATTCTGCCTTCCTGGGCTGGGGTGGACCTACGTGTTCACTCCTACAGACACAAAAGGACAATTATAGTGGCCCTTCCTCCAAATGTTTCCAGGTCTTGAATAATAATCATCACTGTCTAGACGGAGCATGGAGTTTGGGTAAAGGTTGAAAGAAACAGGCTGTTTCCCAACTCTCTCCAGCCACCTAAAGGGATTTGCTCCCACCCCACTGAGTGGTGGCCAACGGCAACATGTGGAGGATGTGGCCTATTCAGCTTTCTCCAAAATTCATATGGTAAATATAAAAATTCTGCCCCTTTGATGTCACTTCAGACGTTTTTTCTTTCAAGCTCAACCAAGTCATTACTAGTTTTACAAAAAGGCAGCACCAGATGTATGAAAAATAGGCAATGTCTGACCTATTAGAAATATATAAAGTCTAACAGCTTCACGTTAAAAAGATGTCGTAAGAAAGAAGCAATGCAAAGGACAGTGGTGGTGAAGTAGAGAGTGTCACTTACAATGCTGGCAGGAGATAAAGCCACCCAGGATTCTGCTCTAGTTCCCAACAGGAGCCATGTGGTGGATCTTCCGAGGGACTCCTGGCCCCTTGCCCCCCCCACCATTAACACCCTTGCTGAGCAGTTGGGCAGCAGGTGACTGAGGTATATAGAGAGGTGACAGGGATCTGGGCCCTGTGGGAAGCTCAGGGCAGTCACCGCCTTCCTGCAGCTTCCGAACCCCGACAGCCACAACAGGCCTGCACGGTGTTTTCTTCTACGAGCTGCTTTCTTTACAGTTTGCACAGAGGGTGGGCATTTCAATGAACACCCTAGGGTGTGCTCTCCATTGGCGTTTTGGGCAAAGATGTGACTTCCACAGCCTTTGCCTCTGCCCCAAGCCATGTTGTCCCCACCAGCCACCTTGGAGAAGACCCTGGCCCTTGGGCAGCCCCAGCCCCTTTCCTTATGCCCTGGGATTTCCAGGAGACCCCTTGGGTAGCCAGGGGAGGGCATGGTCCTCAGAAGCTCTCCACGAAGCTGCCTGGGAAGAGGCCCGTGCGGCCATTTCGCTGCAGGGTCCCCTTGTACCAGCCGTCCTCACGTTTCTTGTGCACAAAGACAATGTCACCTTCCTTCAGCTCGATCTCTGCCTCGCTCTGCGGCGGGTACGAGACCACCACACGGTACCTGGGGGCGGGAACAGACAGCACAGTGGGTGAACCTGGCCCTGACTGCCTCTGCTATGCCAGGGCCTGCACGACACGCCCTTTCCTCTCTCCCTTCCCTCAGTGTAGAGTACTGTTACTTGGGGCTACTTTTCGCACTTTATGAAATTTTTACTTATTTTTTAATTTTCCAAAATTCTTTTGACACTTTTAATTTTTTTACACAAATATTTTACAAAGAAATTTCCTCTGTCTTTTCAAACACAGATCTATAAGAAAGCTGGACTGTTTTTCCTCTGTGACTAGGCCTAACTGCTCACAGCCCCACTCACACCCCTCCTGCTGTGACCACCCACTACACTGGGGTCCTCAGCAGGGGCTGGGCATGGAGGGGAACTCATCTGTGTCCTTGTTTGTGCTGCCCCACACTCACACCCTGGGCTCGTGTCCCCACCTCTCCATGTGACATGCAGGGCCCCTCACCTATGCCAGCTGTGCAGGCAGGTGGGTCCCTTGTTATGTTTGAAGGGCTTTGGACACTTTTGGTTAAATGGCTATTTCTACACACACTCTCCATATCCTAAGACGTTATGGTCTAAGCAACTGGACTGGCTGAGGTTCCCTCATCACCATCAAAAAGGCCCAATTTTTCCCACATCTCATTTCTACAAGACCCAGGCCTTCTACAGTCTCTGTGGCCTCCCTGGAGTCCCTGTTTTCAGATTGGCATGACACAGACTGGAAGCAGAGACAGGTTCTGCATGTGGCCTCTGCCCGCTGGGGGCCAGGAGGGCACTGTCCTGAATCTCTGATGGAAGTGGGTCCAAAGGGCTCATCTGGGCTGTGGCATGTACTCTCACTGTGAGACCAGGGTCTGACCCTCTGTCCAGGGGGTCCTTGTGAGGACCCAGAGCCTCACAGTTAGCATAAGACTAGCACTTAGTGGTGGAAATGACCAGATCCCAGACTGGCAACTCTGAGCCCCCGTCACTGGGTCTCACCCTGGCCAGCAGACTTGAACAAGCTGGATCCTTGGAAGACCTCAGCTCCTCTTAGAGTGCCTGCCTGGTAAACCTCAGGGTTGCCAAAGAGACTGGTCATCTGTTCCACACACAACTGAGGATGGGCCCTGGCTCCAGCCTCTGTCGGGGGGGGGCATCTGGCTTCGGGATGCGCTGTCAGCAAACCTATAGGCTTCAGTAGACTCTTTATGGTCTAGTCCCATAAGGACTCTATTCCTTTTGGGGAGAGTATATTCCAGCACTGATTAGGAGCTGTTCTGACTACTCTCACCAGTGTCTGCTATGTTCAGGTTGGATAGGACACACACACACACTCTCTGCCTCTCACACTCCTCCCACAAGCCCTAGAGGAGAAACATAACTAGGATGTAGCAGTGCTGGCTTTGAGGAGTGCCTTCTGTTAAAACCCCACCAAGGGCAACCAGCGTGGGCCTTGTGCCCTTGGTCCTCACTGCCTGGCCTGGCAGAGACTGCCCTATCTGGCAGTGGGCGCCTACTCTGGCCTTGCTCAAAGTGTGGACCACAGACTTCAGGACCCTAGGCAGACCCCCCAGGCCAAATCTGGGGGCTGGGGCCAGGGAAGGGGGCTTTCTCACAAGTTCTGGGAGTGAATGTTTGCATGCTGAGAATCAAACGCTGAGTGCAAACACTTGGAGAGGGGAGAAAGACTTCATCCTTCCTCATCTGACTCACATACCAGGCCTGGACACTGGCCTGCCTGGCTTGGGATGGAGAAGCTGTGGCATTGGGGCAGCTGGGCTTGGTGCTGGGTTTGGGAAAGAGGGGCAGACAGGGAAGACCCAGCCCCAGCCTTGGGAACACATAGCCCTGGGTCTGTGAGAGCAGCACGTGGGGGTGGTGCTCAGGGTGCTATGGGGGTCTGTGGCACCCCTGTTCCCAAGGGAGCAGAGCCTGTAGGACCCCCGGCCCAGACCTGAGCACCAACCACTTCTGAGTGTCTGGAAATGTCTGTAGGTGAGAATGGTTGGATGGGGTCCCAACACTGTCCACTGTCCAGCCAGACGTGGCTCTCAGGGCCTGGGAGACAGACGAAGGAGGTGCCTCCCCTCTCCTCCGAGCCCAGTGTCTCTGTAGTGCTACCTGCCGGCCTCCTGGAAGGAGGACGGATGGCCACTGGGATGCAGCCTGTGGTCTGTGCAGTCAGTCAGAATGCAAACCAAGGCTGCGAGAGCCCCCGGGCCAGCGCTATCCTGCCTGCGGCTTTCTGCCATCCTCCACCTCCTCTAATACTTGCTTCTTCCCTCTCTTCCCCAAGGAAAGAAAGGGAGGCAAAGGGCAAGATGATTTCTTAGACTCTAAATGCAAGTTGTGGCTTTCACCTCAACTGTCAGATGTGAAAAAACAAGCAGCTTTAAAAATGCAATTTGCTAGGAAGAAGTGCTTTGGTGCTTCTGCGCGATTCGGGGTCTAATGAGCCCAGATGGATGTGGGCTGAATTCATACCAGATGAGTGTTCAATGTTTCTGTCCAGATCACTCCAAAACTCAGGCTGGTCTAGAACTCCTGAGTTCAAGCCATCCTCCTGCCTTGGCTTCCCAGAATGCTAAGATTATAGGCATGAGCCACTGTACCGGGCAAGAGCCAAACACTTTTTTTTTTTTTTTTTGAGACAGAGTCTCACTTTGTTGCCCATGGTAAGAGTGCCATGGTGTCACAGCTCACAGCAACCTCAAACTCTTATGCTTAAGTGATTCTTTTGTCTTAGCCTCCCAAGTACCTGGGACTTTACAACTATTAATCTAGATGCTTTATAAGCATTATTCCTGTCAGGTGGGTATTACTATTGCCATTTCATATATGAAAGAACTGGGACTTAAAGAGACACAAAGACCTGTTCGGGGTGAAATGGCTGATGGGAGGCAGGTGCACCTGTGGGCTCAAAGCCACTCTGCAACATTGCTAGCAGGCAGTGTGCAGAGGGCGGGGTGGCTCCAGAGCTCAGCTCCCTGGGGAGACTGAAGCATCGGGCAGTTCTAACCTGATGTCATGCAACACTCGCATCCCAAGGCTACACCCCTCTTACCAGTTCCCAGCAATCTGACTCCACTAATTGTAGAGTGTGTGGTGTGTGTGCTGTGTATAGTGAGTGGTATGTGTGGAGAGTGTGGTGTGCGGGTAGTGTGTGCTCCTGAGGCAGAGGAGGAGGCACTTTGTCCCTGGGTCTTTCCTTGCCTGGTGGTGCTAAATGTGGCAGTGCAGGTGGCCTGTCGAGGGCCCAGAAGCAGGTGCTGATACTGGGCAGGGATGTGACGTGTCCACACTGTCCACATACTGAAAACACGGGGGGCCCTGGTGGGCCCTATGTATACACAGAGGGGGTGCTGTACCCCAGAATGGGAGGTAGCTCAGGGCTTATGCTTCTGTGGTCAGAAAGCTCTGGCCTAAATCTCTGGCTCAGCCTTTATTGAGAGGTCCTTTAGGTCACATAGTTCACAGGGGTGGACCGGACTCAGGCATCTGATGCTCAATAAAACTCAAGTACCCCTTGGTGGGCCATGTCACCTGGGCTGGACTCAGTAAAACTCCGGGGTGAAATTGCTAGTATTTTAACAGACTATATGCCATTGAAGCCACTTTTAGGATGTGTTGTCACTCTGACAGCCAACATGGGTGAGGCTTGAGAGGCTCACCTGTGGAGGACATGGTCCCCTCACTACCTAGTCTCTTCCTATTTGTACTCAGAATCACTTCAGTCTGACAAATCTCCAGATGACTCCTACAGTCCCAAACCCAGGAGCCAGGTGCTTCCCAGCCTCACTAGATGCTCAGGCGAGTAAAGCTGCGGGGAGGAGGGATGCCAAGTCAGCCTCATCCTCCAAGAAGCCCATTGTCCCCATTCCCCAAAGGTGGCTCTGGCCCCAAATGACACAAGCTGGCTCTCCCCTTACCTCTCTCTGGGCAGTGGCTTGGGCTCTGGGCGCAGGGCAGCCATGCAGAGAGGTGCTTGTCGGGAGGGGGACGAGGAGAAGCTCAGATCCAAGGAGCCCGCCTTCCGGTGCAGCGGCTCCATCCCCACTGCACCCTGCATCTCACTCTCAATGGGGCAGGACCCTGCCCTGCTGTGGAGGGATAGTGAGGACACTTCAGGGCCAACTGCGCCCTGGAGCAAGGCCTCCACTGCCGCCTGGGGATCGTGGGTTGGGGAGACAGATGGTGGGGAGCGTGACTTCTTCTTGGTGGATGCCCCAGCAAGAAGTTTCAGGAGCCCGCTCTTCTTTTCCTTCTGCAGAGACACACAAGATCGAGACCAAATGTGTAAGTGCTACTGAATGCTTGTGCTGTTTGTGAGAGGGGCAGGTACAGTCCTATTTGGGATTTAGAGATAACCTCATAAAACTGGTTATAGGGAAAAAACAAAGCTAAGGCCAAAGTTTGCCCAACTCTTTTTTTACTTCCTCTCCTGAAACCTGGCAGAAGTGTCCAAAACAGACCATGAGGCCCTCCCTGGCGGAGGCAGGCAGAGTGTTCCCAGAGGAGGCCATGGCAGGATAACCGTTTCCAATGACACAGCAACAGTGTGAGGTTCCTGTTGTCAGCACCAGCAGTCGTGGGATCTGTGTTCTTCTCATCTAGTTTTCTTTTTTTTTTTTTTTTGAGATGGAACCTCAAGCTATCCCCCTGGGTAGAGTGCCATGGCATCACAGCTCATAGCAATCTCCAACTCCTGGGCTCAAGCGAGTCTCCTGCCTCCGCCTCCCAAGTAGTTGGGACCACAGGCGCCCGCCACAACGCCCGGCCATTTTTTTTTTGGTTGCAGCCATCATTGTTGTTTGGCAGGCCTGGGCTGGGGATTCGAACCCGCCACCTTAGGCGTATGTGGCTGGCGCCTTAGCCGCTTGAGCCACAGGTGCCAAGCTCTCATTTAGTTTTCTAAGTTGACCGTGCAGGATGTGGTCCTGGGGACCATGGTGGAGCCTGGCTCCCTAAGGGGCACCCCTGTCGTCTGGCCTAGGCCCCTCTAGCTATCTCATGTACAGTGTGGGTGCCTATGCCCAGGGGAAGGGTCTCATCTGGATAAGGCTGTCTAAAGCAGCCATGCCCATCTCTCCTGGTGATCAGTGTGGGCTGTGTGGCATTTGTTAATCTCACCTGCATTCAGAGCCCATGCCCCGGACCCCTGATACTCCTAAAATAGAGCTGGAGGAAAATACACTGGGACCTGAGGGAAAATACTCAGGGCAAGTGTGAAACTGCCTCCCCAGAGGCTTCAGAGCGGAATGGCCCCTCCCAGGAGAGGAGGTACCTGGGGCCTTGCTGTCAGCTCCCCCAACACCTCCTATTTCCTCTGGAGCTGGTTTACTGGGGGCAGGGTGGCTGTCCTTGCCCTTAGGCTCTGCACCACAACTCACTCTTCAGGGACTTCTGAGTGATTTCAGGGCCAGGGGGAAGAGGCGGCATAGGCCTGGATGCCTCCCTACTGGCCTGCAGCCATGTGGCCTAGCTGCCCCTGTCCTCAGTCTCTCTCTAAGAGCTTCTCCTGAGCATCTTGTGTTTTGTGCCAGGCCCTGGAGGGCATGGGAAATAGAAACACACTTAAAGCCACCCATTAGACACATGCTCAGTCAGAGCCCTAAATGCTGGTGGTGGTTTCTCAAGGCTGTTTCTCCATAGAACCCTTCTGACGGCATAACTTGAGGGGGCACTGTTCCCAGGAACCCACTCTGGGAACTGCTTGAAAGGGAAAGAAGAAACGAGCTGGAGGGTTACCTGGGGGCAGGAAGGAGGCAGCCTGGCCAAGTTGGTGACATTGGAAGGGCACAAGGCCCCAGGACAGGGCAACATGACTCCTGGGAACTCCAGGCTCTCTGTGGGCCAGGAAGGGAAGAAGTGTGTATCTGAGGTGGGGACTGGCTTCCTTAGGAGGCCTGGCTCAACAGCAGGGCTCCCCTGAAGGTGGTCTTGCCCCAGGGGACAGGTGGCAATGTCTGAAGACATTTGGGTTGTTGCAAATCAGGTGTGTCACTGGTATCTGGTGGGCAAAGGTCAGGGATGCTGCTAAACCCTCTCATGCACAGGGCAGCCGTCATGGCCGTGCCCAGGCTCCACATGTCACCAGTGCCGAGGCTGGGGCTCCTCAATTCACAAAGAGAGGAGGTCAGCCAGGATGAAGAGAAGGAAGCGGGCCGCCTGGTGTCCAGGCTGAGCCCTCTTCAGGCTCTGTGGCTCCCCCTCTGTCCCCAGTGGCAGTGGAATCCCAGAGATGGACTTGTGCTGCCAGCAGGATCCCCACCCCGGCCTTCTCTTTTGGTGGCTGTTTCTATCCCCCTCCCTCATGGGGCCAGGTGGCCATTCCTTCCCTTCTAGGCGCCCTCAAAAATAAAAGCCTCAGGAGGGCAGGACCTACATTTGTCTTGTTCACTACAGTATCTCCAGGCCCAGCGTGGTGCCTGGAACACAGCAGGAACTTAATAAAGTTTGCTGAAACAAATGAGCTCAGTGAGGGCTCTAAGGGCTCCTGGGGGAGCCCTCTGCCCCATGAGCAGAAAACAGCCCCAGTGAGAGAGGCCCGCTCACTCCCAGAGCACTGGGGGCCCTGCAGGGGTGCAGTTGACCCTACTGTCCCCCTGCTGGCCTAGAGATTTAGCTTTCACCGTATATTTTGAAAAAGGGTGGGGTGGGTATTTGTGATGGTAATTTTCCTCTAGCCTTCACTGTATGTTTGAAAACTGTATGTTTGTATGCCTTTCCATTCTAGCCTTCACTGTATGTTTTGAAAAAGGGTGAGGTGGGTACAAGTGATGGTAATTTTCCTCTCTCCATTCCCCAGGACTACATATGACTGATTATTTTCTTAATCTGACTTGGGCAAATACTGACATCATGGCCAGAAAACCTTCTCCGGAACATTTGCCTTCCAGGACAGAGTTCTGCTAATTCCTCAAGCAGCCAGTCATGACAAATTGCTGTGGAATTCCCAGCATTCGTCATGCTCATGGAGTTCCTGGAATATGGATGCAGACACTCCAGGCACCTTCCTTGGTGGTTGCCCCACGTGAGGCAGGTAAGAATTAGCCAAGGGACACTTTGCACGTGACAGGGAGGGTCTCACAGATTGATTTTGGGGAAAACAATGTGGGAAGAGAACAGGTTTTAAAGGATGTAATTTATGGTCTATCTGGGTTAAGGAAAGATGGATTTGCTGGTTTTATCTCAGGACTAGGAGTAAATTAGCAACATTCACAAGCCTGGTGAGATGTGGATTTGGCATTCTGATTATATTTTTATCACGGCCTTCCCCAGTAAGTTTTCCCCCATCTGTGTTGCCATCTGCAGCTTATACTCTTCTCCTGTGGGTGGACCACTTTTCATCCCGTTGACTCCTCTGAATGGCCAAGGTCCAATCATTTTGGCCAAGCTGGGGAAATCGAATGGCCTGACCTATTGGGAATAAAATGCCTCCGATGCTCTGAAAAGTCATGACATGGGGGGAGGCAGATCAGTGGAGAAGGGTGCCCTTCATGTCCCCCCACATGAGAGACAGCCCTGCTGTCACCCCACTAGGAGGCCTCCCCCACCACCCTGATGCAGTCAGTCCCCCTGGCCCCCCACCCCCCACCTTTCTCTGTCACATCTCTAGGTGCTGTCTCTCCTGGTGTGGAAAGGGTCTGAATCCCTGATCTGCTGCCTGCCACCCTTGTTTTGTCTCCCGCACATTTGCAGGGATACTGTCCACCTCCTTGAACTGCTGAGACATCACTTATGTGCTGTTAATGCTTCTCAGCAATACTGGGTGAGTGGGTTGCTGTTACTACGATGTGCTTTCTTTACTCATCTGTGAATATTAAAAATTTTACAGAATGCCCAGAACCTAGTTAGCTCCTAATACATTTTTGTCAAATGAGTGAAATGAGTGAGATTCCCCACCTGCCTGCTGTGGGAGAAGACCCAGGCTGAGGTGGGGTTCTCAGCTTTCCAACTGTGTGGAGAAAGAACCAGCCAGAGAGTTTGGTAAGATGTACATTTGGGGCCCCACCCTCAAAGATTCTGCTTCAGCAGGTCTGAAATGGGGACCAAAAAAATGATTATGATATAGAACCAGGAAGTGGTCATTAGAAGCCAATGGTGCAACCTGATAAGTGATTTCATTAGAAGAAAAATTGCTTCTTGAGAAGGTGACAAAAGAAGGATATGAAGGGTTATTGACACCTACTAAGTCACCCATCCACGGGACAACATGCAGGTGTTAAGCCAGGCTGTGTAGCACTGAGCTTCTGATTGGACAGCGCACTTTGAGCCTGTGGGTCTGCACTGTCTAGTCAGCACCCAGTGAGAAGCCAGGAGCTGGTGGGTGTGTAGGAGATCAATATAGGAGGTGTCGGCTCGGTGCCTGTGGCTCAATCAGCTAAGGCGCCAGCCACGTACACCTAAAGTGGCGGGTTCGAATCCCCAGCCCGGGCCTGCCAAACAACAATGATGGCTGCAACCAAAAAATGGCCGGGCGTTGTGGCGGGCGCCTGTGGTCCCAGCTGCTTGGGAGCCTGA